>ML274270.1:0-50726 GCA_005239495.1 Nicotiana undulata | reverse complement strand
TTACTGGCTTTTGTGAAATTGTGTATCTGTTCTGTGTGTTTATATTACTCAGACTGTGATTTAGTTTCATTACTACTGAGTTGACGTACTCATAAAGACTCCTTGTGCCTCTGCACAAATCCAGGTACTAGCTCGCAACAGTAGCAGACGTAGGTTCGATAGTAGCATTTCACGGGATTTCGAGGTAGCTGTCCAGCGTCCACAGCTTCTCCATTTCCCTTCCTTATTTAGTTTTAGTATTTGAATCAAAGACATATATTACAGTTTTAGCAGAGTTGGATTTATTTACTCTTAGATGCTCATGACTATTGACTCCAGTTCTGGGAGGTTGTTTAGAGTTGTTAGATTACTATTGAGGGCGCTAGACTTATATAAATTATTCTTTATTTAAATGGATGTTTATTTTTGCATTATGAACTGTTATATGAGAACAACTGCGTAGTAATGTGTTGGTTGGCTAGCCTAGTTCCACGATAGGCGCCATCACGGCCTGTTAGGATTTGGGGTTGTGACAGAAACTTTTACAAATTTACCCAAGATCTGGTACTACGAATCATGAGCTTCTAAGACTTAGAATATACAAAGCTGGTATGAATAAATACACGTTCTGTTTGAAAACTACATGAACAGATTAATAATGTCTAAAACTACTAGGGTCAATTGGCAGCTTCTATACATAATACACGAACATCTTCAGGATCAGCCCCCAACTTCTTCAGCAGCTCCGCTCAAATAGTCTGCACAGAGTGTGCAAAAGTGCAGTATCAGTACAACTTACCCCATGTACTGGTAAGTATCTTGACTAATCCCGTCGAAGTAGTGACGAGATTTTTAGTTAGAAGATACTCATAAATAAGTGCTATAATGTAAACTAGCAATAGAACCGAAAGACAAAATAATAGAATATAGTACACCATGCGACTGCAACAGGAAATAAACTAGTATCAGAAAGAATCACAATTTAACAGTTTCCAACATCTCAACCGCCCCTTTCCTTAAAACGAAAGCCCATGAACCACAACAATCAACTCATATACTTTCATAGTGTGATGAAGTTAGACATAAATTCTAACTGCACGGTAACACCCTTCGTGCATTTATCTCATCCTCACCATATATGTGTAAAACAGTACCAACCAAATTATATAAATACTGACAATAGATATGACAAGGAAGGGAATATGCAATCAGTAATAATAAACGAGAATGTACAGAAGAACATCAGTAACAGACTAAGTAGAGAGCACTGAGGTAATGGCCATAATTAAAAAAAAGGGTTATAATTTCCATTAACTAGCATGATGGAGGCCTAAGTACAAATATAGCAAATAAGAAGAAAACACATGATCTTCACAAGTTAACAAGTAAGGACATGAAGGACTAGCATGGAGGAAGACTTACGCGACGTATTACTTGAGATGTGTCCTAACATCTCTTGGTTTTTCCTTGAAAGTTAGATAATAAATCTATTACATTATTTTTCATGAAAACATATTGGCCATACTTCTTAGGCTTACTTGCATTATATTTCCCTTGAGGGTTCATTGATACATTGGTGGCTTGTAAAGCAGTGATTGAAAACTTTGTTTGAAATATTCGTTGAACACCCTCCTCGATATTATATATCTACTTCCTGCCTTGCTATTTTATTGATATTTTATATGCTTGGTGAGGAAGAGCATAAAGCACAAAGGGTGATGCCGTGCAATTGTTTATATTTATTATCATGTGAGGAAGAGTGTAAAGCACGAAAGGTGATGCCGTGCCATTGTTTATATTCATTATCATGTGAGGAAGAGTGTAAAGTACGAAGGGTGATGCCGTGCCATTATTTATATTCATTATCATGTGAGGAAGAGCGTAAAGCACGAAGGGTGATGCCGTGCCATATTATTGAGAGTAAAAGCACGAAGGGTGATGCCGTGCCATATTATTGAGAGTAAAAGCACGAAGGGTGATGCCGTGCCATATTATTGAGAGTAAAAGCACGAAGGGTGATGCCGTGCCATATTATTGAGAGTAAAAGCACGAAGGGTGATGCCGTGCCATATTATTGAGAGTAAAAGCACGAAGGGTGATGCCGTGCCAGTTCACTTATATAGTTATGCTTTTAATATTGTGAGGTCATGGCACGAAGGGTGTTTTCGTGCAGGTGAGGATGAGGGACATGCATTATGATGTGATATATGTTTTTCGTGTATTTATCTCCGCCTTTACCTTGAGTTGTCATTGTCAGCATTACATATTTTGTGTGACATGTTGTTATTGTTTCGTACTTGACCTCTATCTCAATTGTTGTTGTGTTGTCCATACCTTTTTCTTGCTTAACTTGCATATGCCATGCCTATTTCCTGCTTTTATAATTATACTCATGTTGTATCTATTCTGTTGCACATTCGTGTAAGTCTTCCTCCATGCTAGTCCTTCGTGTCTTTTACTTGTTTAACATTGTATGGTTCTCTGAAGTACCCTTTACAGTAATCTCAATGTAATCTTAATCTATTTGATCATAGAAGTGGACTTGACCTGCTTACCGATACGTTAAGAGGTGACTCGACAACTGAAATATGTCTCAATTGTTTCCTTTATTGAACAGGCATTCAGATGAGCTCTTGCTCGTTATGAAGCTTGTTTATTTTATAGTTTATTACCTTTTCTGTCTATATATGCCTTTAATAAACGATTTTACCTCCTGCGTATCATTGCACTTTGGCATTCAATTTCCCTATTTTACCTATAGGATGCGTGAAAACAAGGACAGGTTGTCTATAGAACCATCAACTTCAAGCTTCCTTTCATATTTTATCAAAAAGTGATTTTTCTTGGCTGCAATGCTTTCAAAGTAAAACGTCCTTGCATTAATACACCATTGTAGACTCTGTAGGTTAGATATCATATTAGTTGAGAAAGTTATGATCCTTCTAGCAATAATTGTGATAGGCTCGTCGAGCACGTCTAAATGCAGTCTAAATTATGTATACATCATATCTATAAAGTGATATGTTAGAGATATTATGCAATATCACGAGATGCTCGTATCGTCACTATGACAAGATTAACATTGCATGAAATTCTTACATAAGGGTGTCTGGATGTGTTCCACCATATCATACGCGAGGGTATTATGTAGGAGTGTTTGGATGTGTTCTAACACTGCCGTATATAAAATTTGTGGATGTATTCCACTGTAGAGATATGGTTATGACGCTCGGATATGCTCTAACATAATAGAGGCATAAGAAAATAGGGCTTCAGTCCCAACACCAGGAAAATAGATATAATATGCTGAGTGTTTCATGATTAGTTGCTTTTGACCGAGTTATCAGACATGTGAGATTACAGTTAGAACTGAGGGATAGTTGTGAATTTGTTACGGTTTGTAATGTTGACATTTAAGTGAACTTGGTCATGAATTGATTTATTTTGTCATACTTAGTACTCCTAATGTGCCATATGTGGTGGTGACGATCCTAGTGAGAAGACAATATTTGTGGATAAAGTATATGGAGAATGTGTGATATTTGTTCATGGATGGGACATCATAGTTTCTCTACCAATGTTGCCGATGTCTAACTTTAATTTTATTGTGTACATGGACTGATTGGTATCGTGCTATGTGATGCACAACTGTCAGGTAGAGGATATTAAGTTTGTTGTTTCCAATGGTCTTAGAATGACATGGAAAGGTATTCACGATTTTCATGGGTGAGGAAGTACCTTATACGAAGGTTTTACATGAGATGAAATAAAAGTGTTCAACATATCTAACCATGAGTTAAGACACTAGAGATTTTGACCCTTGGGATAGTGGTAATTGTTAATAAGTTTCTAAATGAGTTACACGAGGAGTATGTCGTATAAATATGAAAAGATAAGATAAGTGTAACGACGAAGTATTCATACCCCTCTTTTCTACCGTATAGCTCGCTTAACATTCGAGGACGAATGTTCCTTTATGTGGGGAGAATGTAATAACCCAAAATAATTCTTTTTGAAATGCTTATTAATTGTGGAATTGAAGAATAAATTTTATTTATCGTTATTGAGTAGTAAAAGATAGTGGAAGAAAATTAATATAATATATAAGATACAGTATTAAATAAGTGACTAGTTGGCTAATTACAAATTAATATATATATATATGGTGACCGCTTGCTGAGACCAATGGTGACCGCTTGCTGAGACCATGTTTTTTCTCTCTAAATGTTGAATTGGTGTTTAGAATCACCCGATGCTTGCAAGGAATACGAACGAGTGAGAGCTGGAAAGCCTCCGATACAAATTGATACTTCATGATATGGACTTGAAGGGCCACCTGTGAATAAACGAAAATAATAAAATTTCATGGAAACAATCACTTCAAAGAAATCTCAACATTACCTGCAGCATCAAGTAATGAGGCTAGAAATTTGGACTAAATGTCAAAGCATGGTCCGGATGTATGGAAGTTGTACAATCAACTGCTGGAAGCAATTTTTGCTAGAATGCAATAACAAGTGGTTGAACTAAATGGAAAGGTTGAGACAGTAAATAGGGAAAGGAAATATCATCAGTCGTCATGGGTTAGATTGAGTCGAGCGGAGGCGAATTGGTACAGGAAAAAGGCTATGTTGAGTGTTGCGTTAGCCGAATCGAGGTAAGTGTTTTGCCTAACTTTGTTGAGGGAATTTTTCCTTCTATTTTCCATTGTTTGCTACATGCATGGGTGATACATATATGAGGTGACGAGCACATATGTATGTGGCAGGTATCATGCTCGGGGGTTGATGACGTTGTAATTGTGTTTTGTAGAATTACGTAATTTTCTTGCTTCATTTGATTTACAAATATTAAGAACGTAGTACAAAATGTTAGAAGCAAAGACCTAGCCTAAGATAGCTAGAATTCTGGGAATACATTGATGTGTCTAGTTTGGTCATCTCTATGCGTGATCACTCCTACATTGCTACGACTGATATTTTTTTTAGATGTTGGATTCTATACCTGTGTTGCTAATAGATGAGGGAAAAAGTATTTGATATTGTGAGATAAAAGTATGATGTTGTATGTAGACCCATGTAGAGGAAACTCATGTATACTAATTGAAATAATTTGAAGACAAACATAAGCGTTCATTTTTTTGGCATTTTTGGTAAGTGCGCTACATGAAAATATGTTAGCAACAATTATTTATCAAGTCAAAAATACTAAAACGTATTACTTGAGATGTGTCCTAACATCTCTTGGTTTTTCCTTGAAAGTTTGATAATAAAATTATTACATTATTTTTCGTGAAAACATATTGGGCCATACTTCTTAGGCTTACTTGCATTATATGGCCCTTGAGGGTTCATTGAAATATTGTTGACTTGTAAAGTAGTGATTAAAAATTTTGTTTGGAATATTCGTTGAACACTCAACTCGATATTATATATCTACTTTCTACTTTGCCATTTTATTGATATTTATATGCTTGGTGAGGAAGAGCGTAAAGCACGAAGGGTGATGCCATGCAATTGCTTATATTCATTATCATGTGAGGAATAGTGTAAAGCACGAAGGGTGATGCCGTGCCATTGCTTATATTCATTATCATGTGAGAAGGAGTGTAAAGCACGAAGGGTGATTCCATGCCATTGTTTATATTCATTATCAAGAAAGAGCGTAAAGCACGTAGGGTGATGCCGTGCCATATTATTTAGAGTAAAATCACGAAGGGTGATGCCGTGCCAGTTCACTTATATAGTTATGCTTTTAATATTGTGAGGTCATGGCACAAATGGTGTTTCCGTGCAGGTGAGGATGAGGGACATGCATTATGATGTGATATATGTTTTTCGTGTATTTATTTCCGCCTTTACCTTGAGTTGTCATTGTCGGCATTACCTATTTTGTGTGACATGTTGTTATTGTCCCGTACTTGACCTCTATCTCAATTGTTGTTGTGTTGTCCATATCTTTTTCTTGCTTAAATTGCATATGCCATGCCTATTTCCATGTTTTATAATTATACTCATGTTGTATCTATTCTGTTGTACATTCGCGTAAGTCTTCCTCTATGCTAGTCCTTCATGTCCTTACTTGTTAACTTGTGAAGATCATGTGTTTCCTTCTTATTTTATGTATTTATACTTAGGCCTCCATCATGCTAGTTAATGGAAATTATAACCCTTTTTTTCTAATTATGGTCATTACCTCAGTGCTCTCTGCTTAGTCTGTTACTGATATTCTTCTGTACATTCTCATTTATTATTAGCGCTTGCATATTCCCTTCCTTGTCACGACCCAAAAATCACAGGTCATGATGGCACCTAACTTGACCCACTAGGTAAGCCAGTTAATAAAAGAAACACCCAAATAAACTTATCGAAAATTTAATTAGGATTTATCGGAACTTTTACAAATTTACCCAAGATCTGGTACTACGAATCATGAGCTTCTAAGACTTAGAATATACAAAGCTGGTATGAATAAATACACGTTCTGTTTGAAAACTACATGAACATATTGATAATGTCTAAAACTACCAGAGTTAATTGGAAGCTTCTATATAGAATACACGAACAGCTTCATGGTCAGCCCCCAACTTCTTCAGCAACTCCGCTCAAATAGTCTGAACAGAGTGTGCAGAAGTGCAGTATAAGTACAACCGACCCCATGTACTGGTAAGTATCTTGACTAACCCCGTCGAAGTAGTGACGAGATTTTTAGTTAGAAGATACTCATAAATAAGTGCTATAATGTAAACTAGCAATAGAACCAAAAAACAAAATATTAGAATATAGTACACCATGCGACTGCAACAGGAAATGAACTAGTATCAGAAAGAATCATAATTTAACAGTTTCCAACATCTCAACCGCCCCTTTCCTTAAAACGAAAGCCCATGAACCACAACAATCAACTCATATACTTTCATAGTGTGATGAAGTTAGACATAAATTTTAACTGCACGGTAACACCCTTCGTGCATTTATCTCATCCTCACCATATATGTGTAAAACAGTACCAACCAAATTATATAAATACTGATAATAGATATGACAAGGAAGTGAATATGCAAGCAGTAATAATAAACGAGAATGTACAGAAGAACATCAGTAACAAACTAAGCAGAGAGCACTGAGGTAATGACCATAATTAGAAAAAAAGGGGTTATAATTTCCATTAACTAGCATGATAGAGGCCTAAGTACAAATATAGCAAATAAGAAGGAAACACATGATTTTCACAAGTTAACAAGTAAGGACATGAAGGACTAGCATGGAGGAAGACTTACGCGACGTATTACTTGAGATGTGTCCTAACATCTCTTGGTTTTTCCTTGAAAGTTTGATAATAAAACTATTACATTATTTTTCGTGAAAACATATTGGCCATGCTTCTTAGGCTTACTTGCATTATATGGCCCTTGATGGTTCATTGAAACATTGTTGGCTTGTAAAGCAGTGATTGAAAACTTTGTTTGGAATATTCGTTGAACACTCTCCTCAATATTATATATCTACTTCCTGCCTTGCCATTTTATTGATATTTATATGCATGGTGAGGAAGAGCGTAAAGCACGAAGGGTGATTCCGTGCAATTATTTATATTCATTATCATGTGAGGAAGAGTGTAAAGCACGAAGGGTGATGCCGTGTCATTCTTTGTATTCATTATCATGTGAGGAAGAGTGTAAAGCACGAAGGGTGATGCCATGCCATTGTTTATATTCATTATCATGTGAGGAAGAGCGTAAAGCACGAAGGGTGATGCCGTGCCAATTCACCTATATAGCTATGCTTTTAATATTGTGAGGTCATGGCACGAAGGGTGTTTCCGTGCAGGTGAGGATGAAGGGCATACATTATGATGTGATATATGTTTTTCGTGTATTCATTTCCGCCTTTACCTTGAGTTGTCATTGTCGGCATTACATATTTTGTGTGACATGTTGTTATTGTCCCGTACTTGACCTCTATCTCAATTGTTGTTGTGTTGTCCATACCTTTTTCTTGCTTAACTTGCATATGCCATGCCTATTTCCTGCTTTTATAATTTTATTCATGTTGTATCTATTCTGTTGCATATTCGCGTTAGTCTTCCTCCATGCTAGTCCTTCATGTCTTTTACTCATGTTGAGAGCAATGTTGACCCCCAGAATATTGACCACCTACACTGGTTATGTCACGACCCAATTCTCCCTCCGACTGGGTCTCGTGACGGCATCTAGTCTAGACGACTAGGTAAGCTTATTACTTAAGCGAAATTTAGATAAAACAGGTAAGTTAATAGTAAGTGAAACAAATCATGCTAGAGTCGACGCTGCTCGGCGTTTAACAATTACTTTACCCAGAACTCGGAATATCACAATACATCACAAGCTACTCTACTGCTCAATAGGTACAACTGGATAGAAAAGACCGCATAGTTTCATCTACAAGTACTACAACTGCAAGATAGGAAGGGGACTGGGAGATCTGCGGACGCTTTCGGAATTCCATTCCGAGTCCGATATCAAAATCTCACCTATCGGCCGAAATCGCCGAAATTCTAACTTTCGCCAATTCAAGCCTAAATCTACGTCTGGCCTCAAAAACACATTCCGAACGCGCTCCCAACCCCAAAATCACTCAACGGAGCTGACGGAGTCGACAGATTTCCATTCCGGATCCGTCTTCACACAGCTCCCGCTTCGGACCAATTTCTAAGGTTCACCTTAAAGGACTATATGTTCAAAAACACTCCAATTTTCATCACTCAACGCTCCGACTCGTTCCATTAACCTAATAAGACAAGGGAGGAACAGTTATCAGGGGATTGGGGCGCTAACTCTCCAAAACGACCGGCCATGTCGTTACAGGTTACATTGTTGGCATATATGTTGCTATAAGTATTTGGAGGTCCTCCTTTCTTCTTAGGTTTAAAACCTGTTGGATTACCGTGCAATTTGAAGCAATATTCCCTGGAGTGTCCCTTGTAGTTACAGTCACATTGAACCAAGACCTTTCCAGTAACTTCAGCACCAATGCCAACAGTGATTCCAACACCATTTGTTCTCTGACTTTCAACATTCATAATCATGGAATATGCCTGATTGATGTTAGGTAATGGACGAGTCATAATAACTTGATCCTTAGCATGTTCAATTGATTCAATAATGTTCAGCATGTCTTCTAGACTCGGTACAAACACAAGAGGGTGGAGGTGCTAGGGCCTTGTACTCATCCCACAATTTTCTAAGTCTTGAGAAGAACACAGACACAAATGACACACCTTGAGTCAAAGTAGCAATTTCCTTGTGAAGATAGCAGCCTCCAGAGGCATTGAATTTATCTAACTTTTTCTTAAGATCTTCCCACACCTTGTGTGCATTAGATGCGTAAATCACAGTGCTAATAAGATTTGGTGAAAAAATATTCATAATCCAAGCTAGAAAAATTGCATTACATCTATCCCACAGTTCGTGTAGACTATGCTCATACATTTCCCTCCTACAGGTACCGAGAACAAAGCCTAGCTTATTTTTTCCATGCAATAGAAGTTTCATAGATCTACACCAAATTAAATGATTTTCATATCCTTGAAGTTGAATAGAGATTACTACCGAACCTTGTGTGTTTGATGGATGAATGTATAAAGGATGATTGTGATTAACTAGATCCAAGTCATGAAGATTTGAGGCTGGAGCTGTAGCACCCTAAGCAGCAGAGACGGAATCATTTTCCTCAATTGCCATAATGTATCTTCAGAAAACATAGTTAGGTTACTGATTTGGAACCACAACAAGCAATTAGAGATTAATTTCAATGTAATTTGTCGAGATTCAACTAAAATTAACAAGTTCTAGAAACCCTAGGTTGCAGAGGAAATTTTCCAGATGAAGAAATATCTCAATCTAAGAATAGATACACTTCTCTAATACTCCTTCGTAGTAGCTGAGCTGACTGATTTACCAAAGCTCTGATACCATGTTGATTAGCTCAGTCATGGTGAATGAGAGAGAGAGAGAGAGAGAGAGAGTTTCAGAGAAGATTGAGAGATAAACATCTCCATTGATAAGCTCTGATGTACAAAGACAAAATGAAATAAATCTCTATGTATTTACATACTCTTTTCTCTTTTAAATACTAACCGACTGACAATGACATATTAACTAATTCAACTAACTCTTCTCTACTTAACTTAACACCTAACTGATAGTTGTACATTGCTAAGTGACAGCTGTATCACCACTAACTTCTACACTATGTGATAGTACATAACACTATCACGATGATAAGAATAGATCTCAAACTAAAAATAAGCGTCTACAACGAGCCTTGAAGAAGGGAACTCTAGCGACTGTAAGTGCAATGAATTCAGCCTCGTTAAGGCTACTTTTGATATGATGTGGTCCACCAGTCGACAACTCCTCGGTATAAATTTCATACATGCAGACGGATTTCTTGTCCTTGTCCTTGTCGTCCTGCCAAAGAAAGAGCAAAAGAGACTTTTCAATGCAAGCGTGAAATGTTATTAGTTGCTTGTGATCATCCATATTCGTCGGTTGTTTCAAGAATTGAATCTTGATGATGTGCTTTGTTTCATCCCACTTCAACTTTGTGTGATCGCGTAATACCAAGACATGGAGTTCATCTTTTAGTAGTTGAGCAAAGGAGATGCGTCCGTTCCAATCCAAGAGATGAGTGATGCTCATGCTCAACTTTGACAAGTCAAAACTTGCTCCAGGGGAAGTAGTGTGACCATTGTAGGTCTCACTAACCATATCAACAACATCAACTTCTATATCATCGACGAGATCATCATCATCATCCTCCATTTGAACAAACCAAATGCAATAAGCAACCCCCATTTTGAAGAAAGCTCAATGATCTTACTCTTCTTTCATCGTCCATCATCATCAACATCACTGTATTTTGATGAATTTAAAGGAATGGCTCGCCAATTATTTAGGTTCCCAATCTCGAGAGTAAGAACTTCATAACCAAGTTTCTTACCATCTTCTTCTTGATGAAAAGAAACCAACTTGACATCACCATCGACGAGGTTACAACTAAAAGGAGGAACAAACTCGAGGGTCATGCACAAACTAGGATTTTGTGGATTGGGGATTGGGAGAAAATAATTGAGGGGATTCTATGTGATAATAAGGCATTTGAGAATAATCATTCTTCCTTAAAAGCAAGTTGTGACTGCTCTGACAGACTTGTGTAAAGCCCGACATCTTACGACAGTAAACAAGGAAGGATATCCATATAATCGGCGAACACACCATTGCATGGGGAGTGTCGGTCATGAAGATACAAGAAAAATGGGTGCACAACTAGCAAACACATTTGAATCTGTACAAAGGACGACGCGACAAGTAGCTCAAGATGTTCAAAATTATTTCATTTGGAAGATTACGTAGTTTCATGTCTTTGGGGAAAATACTATCCTTTAAATCTGATAGAAAAAAACAAGTTGTATACGGTTAAAATCGGGCATGTCCGATTTTATAGGCCCAAGGAGCTGCCTCGAGATTATGCTCGTAATGGACCATGCTCGAGCTCGATGATAGATTATAGAGCGTGAAGATCCAAGTGCTCGCTGAAGATCGAGACCGAGCATGACCGACTTCGAGTAAGGCATAATAACGGAATGGCAAAATACTAGCAACCGATCGAAGATCACGCCAGAAATCACGGGACAGATCGAATCAAGCGGTTATTAACGCCAAACGTGGGATTTACTTTCATTTTCAGAATTATACCTTATTTAGAATTCCCCTATTATATAAAGGGGTACCCCATTCATTTGTATCATCATCACCATTCACTCATAAAAAGTATATATGTTGCTCTCTATTTCCCTCTAACTATCCATTATTGTTCGTTACTGTTCATTACTTTTCTTTACTGTCCTTGTTGTCCAACCTGGAGCGCATCTCAAATCAAGGTTGAATATACTGCTAGAACACTAGTTTGATTTAATTTATTTTTTAATATATTCATTTAATTCGTTGTTTATCAATTGGTATTGGATTATATCTCGTATCCTTAAAACCACAATATAAGTTTAATTGTTACTCGAATGTTAGGGTAAACAGTTTAGCGCCCATCGTAGGGCTAAGGATAATAGTGATTATTTAGTACTGATTCTGGTAAAACACACTATTTTACACTTGTTCTTGTCAAGAATTTTTGTTTTCAGGTTAAAACATGTCAAACTCACAAAATGCTTCCACACACGGTGACGATGGCCTCGGACTTCATGGGGAAAACGAAAAGTGTGATTGCTCCGGGAATCGAGGTGTTACATGCTAATCTCGGAGGAGTACCGCCTCAACCCAGTCGACGTCAGTTCCCATTGCGGACTTAAGTGCCGATCTCGAGGAGAGTGTACGCAAAGAAGGCCGGTCTAATGGCCAAGGCACACATGGAATAGGAGAAGAAGGAGTCAGTCTCCAAGTGATATTCAAAATGCTTCAGGGTTAACAAGTCGCCATTGCTCAGTTACAAAATCAACCTAGAGCTCTAAATAGGGTCGATCCGGAGGTTACTCGTCGTACCGAGCCAGTACCAAAAAGATCAAGTGATAACACTGTTTAACCAAAGAATTAGATCCTTTGACCAAAACTTATTTTTAGGATGAACGCGGGTTTTTGATAACCAAGGTAATAACGATAATTGCAAATAAATAAGTAAATGGAAAATAACGAGATGCACAGAAAGTAAAGTGTATTATATCGTAGTTCGAGTGTCCTTTACAAGTTATATTTTATTCCCTTATATAGGAAATTTCTTAATATAACGTCTACCTTTTACAATTATCGCACATTAATGACTAATTATGGCATTAATGTAACGTTACGAAGAATAATCGTAACTGTTGCGTGAAGGTTGTGTAACGTGTGGATCATTAATTGAAGATCTCTGAATCTGCCCGTAGCTCTATCCGCATTCATTCTGACCGTGTCTCTTCCTTGTCTCAATCAGGTTGGGTTTCCCGTAGCTGATTACCTCGTAGGTATATTGTGCTATGCCTCTTTGCCTCGTTCCTCATTACAGAATCCTGTCCAGCTGTCATGTTTTTATTGCTCCACATAACTGGCCGAGTAATCAAGAATTATTACACGTGTGAAGATCTTTTTACCAATACAGATAGTCCCCCCCACTTACCATTTATTTATCGATTAATATTTGGTAAGTGGATACTCATTTATGGCGGGAATATTTTGCCGCCGCTTCCCTCGAAACAATGCATCTTTTTATGAACGTAGGCGTAGCTTGTCACTTCCATTTAATGGTTAAGCGACGTGTCATCTCCAGGTTGGTTCTGCAATTGTTCGACGCCTTTTAGGGCTTTTTGCGGCTGCATCAGTCACGAAGTGACACCTTCAATTATGGCTTTCACATCATTGTTTTTCTCATTTTTGACGGTTGTCTTCAAGTATAAATACTCCTTTTCCTTTCTTTACTTTCACGAAAATCTTCTAACTTTCATTCTTTATTTGTAAAGAACTTTTTCCTTGTCTTTGTAAATATGTCTTCTTCGAACCAGTCTAAGGGAGTTATAAATGTAGATCTGACTCCCTCGTCTGTTCCCACACGGAGTCGGAGAGGTGGTATGTTGAGGATTTTAGGTTCTACTCCTTCAAGGGGATCTTCCTCTTCTCAAGTTGCTTCCCCTCCTCCTTCTAGGTCCTTAACTTCTCCGAGAGCTAGGGCTTCCAGATATTCTTCTAGCGGTAGAGAACATCACGAACTTTTGCGTGAACCACGGGTCGATGAAATAGTACCTGCAGAGTTTACCTTTGCTAGGGATATTCAGGCGCTTAGAGATCAGCTTTCTTCGTTGTCATCTCTTGATAGTGCTGATAAGTACCCTACCCAGCTCACTGTGGGTTTAATTCCTCTTATACGCAGGCACTGTTTCTAGAAGTCCGATTTTCCTGTTGTCGTTCCAAATGGTAACCAAAGAATAACGTCTTTCTGGATATTCTTTTGTTTATACTTATCCCTTTACCTTAGGGTTCAAACCTCCCATCGACCTAGTTATCATCGAGTTCTATTGATTTTTCCAAATTTGTTTGGGACAAGTCGGTCCTCTTATATGGCGAGTCGTTGCATGTCTTAGATGTTTGGCTACTTTAGCTTCGGTCCCCTTCACCTTTAATCATCTTATTCACCTTTATCCTCCAATGTTGTTCAGTCAAGGAATTTTTATCCTGGCTTCCAGGAGTAAAAGAGTGTTGGTGACTCCTGAAGATGATAAGGATCAAGGTTGGTTTCTTCGGTATGTTGTTGTTCCTACTGCTGGTTTAGTAGGTGAAGAAAATCTTCCCTTCCCTGAGAAGTGGAATCGTGCACGTGAGTACATTTTTTTATCACATTCCTTGTTTTTTTTTATTTTGATATTTTATTAATACCGTAGCTATTTCTTCTTTTTTCAGCAATCATGGGAACTGTCGAGAATGTCTCCGGTTTTTGAGATTGGGTAGAAAATCTTTTGTCAATCGCCCCGTTGGAAGAACGTTCATGGAAGTAATTCTCCGACAAGTGCGGTTGGAGAGTTAAGACTAATGGTAAGTGAATCTTTTTATTTTTGCTTCTTTTCTTGTTTGAGCGCTTCTTTCTTACCCTTTTTCTTTTGATAGGGTTTACCTCTCGTGGAGTTTCTGCTGCGTCTGTTCCCAAGTTTTCCCTGGCTCAGGCCCAAGAAATCATTTCAGGCTCTTCTTCTTCAATAAGAAAAGCAGGTGGGTCGAGGATATCGGAAGAAGAAGAAGAAGAACAGGAGGGAACTTTGGTCCATAGGTCACGCAAAAGGAAGGTGGTCTCAGAGGACGAGTCTACACCTGTCATAGTGCCTTCCGTGCCTGAAGTTGGACTTTCTGCCTTCGAGGATGCTACTCCCTCTCCCGTCCGTGAATCTGTTGACCATTTGTTCCGTGAAGGTTTTGGTCCTGTTGCTGATGAAGCTCCCTTGGCTGTTTTCTCTCCTTCTCCCGTGGATATTCCTTCTCCTTTCGTAGCTCCGCCTCCTATGGCTTTTTCGGCCCATCAGACTTCCTTGCCCGTGGCTCCTGCATCTCTACCTGCTTCCGTGCCTTCTGTTACAGAAGTAGGGTCTTCCAGTAGGGAGATGAGGCAGGTGATGATAGAAGTTCCAGCAGAGGTAGTCTCTTTAAAAAGTCTGGCTAGCCTGATGTGTGGTTGAAACCGTTGATAGGCCCGACAGAGAGAGCTAAGTTGGACAGCCACAGTTCCCTTACATGGGCTAATGAAATCGTGCATACTTCTTTAAAGGTAAAATGCATTTTCTTGTGTTCATTCTTGTACATGTATTTACCATATCTAATTTGACTTTCTTTTGCAGATCAATCTTATAGGCACGGAGCTTATGAAGAGGGTTTCTAACACGGAGCAGGAAGTGAAAGAATGGCATGTTGAACCTGATAACTGGGAGCAGTATGAAAGCTTAAGGCTCGACATGGAGGCCGTATAAGAAGAAAAATGTATCTTGGAGCAGCAAGTGAGTGTCATGACGACAGAGTTGGCCGTGGAGAAAGCATCTTCTGATCAGGCGGGCAAAGATAAGAACGTCCTTGAATCCTCATTTGCGGAGCAGCTGTCTTGTGCCTCTGAGGAGATCAGGAATTTGAAGGCCTTGCTAAACCAAAATGAGGAGTATTCGGGCGAGCTTGTGCAATCACTTACTCAGACCCAGGAGTATCTCCGCAACTCTTTGGATAAAGTTCAACTCCTGGAAAGGTCTCTCGCTTCTTTAAGGGCCTCCAATGATGCTGTTGTGGCTGAGAGGGACGAACTAAGAGCTGAGGTTATGCTATGGGAAAAATATTACGAAGCTCTTGAATATAAGACAATTGTTGATGTTAGTTGGGCGTATATGAACTCTCGTCTCGACACATTGACTGAAATGAGCCTAGAGGGTTTCGACCTTAATGCTGAAATTGCAAAAATCAAGAAGGCCATTGAGAAGGCTCAACAAGGCCCAAATCTCTCTTCACCTAAAGGTGAGGCTTCTGTTGTTCAAGTCTTTTCGTCCCCAGCTGCTCCTATTCCCTCTGCTAGGGAAGTCAATCCCCCTTCCAAAGGAGTTTAAGAAGTTGGTTCCTCTTTTCTTTTCTTTTTTCAATTGGTGGTTACCCCCAGTCTCATCGGGGGTAAGTTTGGATCCTTTTAAGTCCCCAAATGACAACTTAGGGGCACATGAATGTATATAAACTTTATACGGCTAAGTATAAGTTAATACATAGTTTACTTAGCCGTTAGTATATTAATGCAAGTATGACTTTTGTTTTGAGTTTCTGTTCCACTCTTTAAGTCTTTTGCATGCTTCATTTTTGAGGTTTAAGTTTTACCTCTGAGTTTTGCATATAAAATGCTTGGATTATCCGTAACTTTTCATAGTAGGTACGGTTTTATGAAAGAGGTCCCCTCCTTTTTTTTTTATCGACACTTAATGAAGAAGATGTCTCAACTTCATAATGGTGTAAAAATGCAATAGAGAGATAGGAATTTTTCACATTTTTAACAATGTTTCTGAAGAAAGTTTTTGGAGCCGGACTTTCATAACACTTTACATGTGTTTGATTATCATCTAAAACTCATGTTGCAACTATTTTCTTTTAACAGGTTTGATATACACTTGTATTTCGTAACTGTTTTCCTCATGTAACAGTTATTTCGAGTTAATACAAAGGAATAACTGTTTTTTGTTTGTAACAGTTTTCATAAAGGTATGGGTTTTTACGTGTAACTGTTTTCATTGACAACAGTTTTTAATAAACACGAGGGTGATGCTTTTTCATTCGTAACTGTTTTTTGTTTGTAACAGTTTTCATAAAGGTATGGGTTTTTACGTGTAACTGTTTTCATTGACAACAGTTTTTAATAAACACGAGGGTGATGCTTTTTCATTCGTAACTGTTTTTTGTTTATCACAGTATTTGTAACTGTTTTTTTTGTTTATAACAATTTTTTGAATAAATGCAAAGATAGTGATCTTTCATTCGTAACCGTTTTTTATTGATAACAGTTTTCTGTATGAGTACAAATATTTCATAATTGTTTTTAGTTACAACAGTTTTCTGAATGAGTACAAAGATGATGATCTTTATCCACAATTGCTTTTAGTTACAACAATTTTCTGAATGAGTACAAAGATGTGCATTTCTCCCTCGTAACTAATATTTTGCCTTTTAACCTGAACATTTGTTTACATATATGAACATTGTTCGAAGGTTTTTGAATCAGGATTTTGTGTTTTTGAGTCTTTGGCTCTTTCGATTTTGCTCGTATCACTTGACTTGTTGGGTAGATGGATCTTCAGGCTCGAGCTTTGACTTTTTGATAGTCTTCTTTGCTTCGTCTTTCCCTTCCATACTGTATAGTCCCCCAAGTGTTTGAGCTTTGAAGAATGAAATCTCGAGCACTTGACTATTCCATCTTTGTGGTCCTTTTCCTGAAAAGGAAAAACATACAGGACTCGAAGGTATATAGTTTTTAGATGATGACTGCTTAACCCTTTTAAAATGTCCATCAGAAAGTTTAACCCTAGACCGGAAATTCAATTACTTCCTCGCGTCTTTGCAGGTCTAATATCATCATCTGGTGATGGGTTAGCTTTTTGCCTATCATCTAAAACGGTTAGTAAACTTTTAACTGTACAAATATGAAATCGAACGTAGTGATACCTGACCGGCGGTATTCCTTTTCCTTATAAGTAATACTTCTTCAAATGGATGGCGTTCCAGCTTGTTGGTAAGATCCTGCCATCCATAGCTTCCAGCTCATAGGTGCCTTTCCCAGCGATGCCTCGGACTATGTAGGGTCCTTCCCAATTTGGGTTTAACTTTCCCGCACCAGCTTCTTTGTTGATTGGAAGACTTTCTTGAGAACGAAGTCCCCAATTTTGAAGTATCTGAGGTGAGATTTCCAGTTGTAATAACACTCTATGATTTGCTTTTGAGCTGCCATACGTATTAGCGCGACTTCTCTTTTATGCTCGAGAAAGTCCAGATTAGTTCTCAACTCGTCACTGTTTGTATCTTCTGTGGCTGTTGTAAAACTTATGTTTGGTTCGCCAATTTCCACCGGTATTAGGGCTTCTGAGCCATAAACAAGCGCGAATGGAGTTTCTCCCGTGGCTGTTTTTGAAGTTGTTTTGTAAGCCCATAACACTGCCGGTAATTCATCATGCCAATTTCCCTTGGCTTTCTCTAACCTTTTCTTTAGGTTGTTAATAATGACCTTATTAGTTGATTCATCTTGTCCATTAGCCGTGGGGTGATAGGGTGTTTAAGTAATTCGTCTGATTTGCCAGCTTTCGAAGAATTCTGTGATTTGCGAGCCTATGAACTGCGGACCATTATCACATACGATCTCCTTCTGTATTCCAAATCGGCATATTATATTTCTCCATATGAATCTTTTTACTTCTTTTTCTCGCACCTGTTTAAAGGCTTCTCCCTCCACCCATTTCGTGAAATAGTCAGTTAACACGAGTAAGAACCGTACCTTTCCTTTAGCTATGAGAAGGGGTCCCACTATGTCCATACCCCACTTCATGAACGGCCATGGAAATATCACTGGGTGTAATAACTCTGCTGGTCTATGCATGTTGTTAGCAAATCGTTGGCATTTGTCGCATTTGGATACGAAGCCCTCAGCTTCTTCTTCCATTTTAGGCCAATAGTACCCAGCTCTGATTAGGGTTTTGAAGGATCTTGCTCCTGCATGATTTCCACAGTGTCCTTCGTGGACTTCCCTCATCACGAACTCCTGGCTAGGTCTGAGGCATTTCGCTAAAGGACCTCCGAACATTTTGCGATATAAAGAATTGCGAATGAGGCAGTACTGCGCAGCTTTTTGGCGAAGTTCTTGAGCCGCTTTTTTGTCTTCAGGTACGGTGCTATTCTGCAAAAAAATTAAAATTTCGTTTCTCCAATCCCAGGTTAAATTGTTAAAAGTTACCTCATTTTTATCTTGATCTATTGCTGAATGGAACATATGGATGACAATTGTATTGTCTTCATTTGTTACTTCTGTAACTGCTGCAAGGTTAGCCAATGCATCTGCTTCTGCATTTTCCTCCCTAGGTATTTGTATTACCTTCCATGTTTTGAATTGCCTTACGAGATCTCGTGCCTTTTCTAGATACTGTTGCATCCGAGTCTCCCGAGCAATATAAGTCCCCTGCATCTGATTTACTACCAGCTGAGAGTCACTTTTGATTACGATTTGCTCGATTGAGAGTTCTCTTGCCCGTTCCAGCCTTGCAATGACAGCTTCGTACTCCGCTTCATTGTTAGTTATAGGATAACATTTGATAGCTTGCCGCGTCTTTTCACCTGCGGGTGATATTAAGACTATGCCTAAGCCGTCACCTTTTATATTAGAAGAACCATCAGTAAATAGGGTCTATAGACCCAGATTAGCACCGTTAAAGAGTTGTAACTCTTTTTCCACTTCAGGGACGATGCTATTATTAAAACCAGCGACGAAATCAGCTAAGATTTGAGATTTTATTGCAGTCCTAGGCTGATACATTATGTCGTGCTCGCTTAATTCTATGGCCCATTTGGCTAACCTTCCCGATAATTCCTGTTTATGCAGAATATTTGTTAAAGGATATAAAGTCACAACAGTGATTGGATGACATTGAAAATATGGTCTTAATTTTCTAGATGCCATAATTAGAGCCAATGCTAATTTTTCTAGATGTGGGTATCTCGTTTCAGCATCTAATAAAGTCTTGCTTACATAATAAATTGAAGATTGTTTACCTTTGTCTTCCCTTACCAGTACTGCACTTACGGCAATTTCTGCAACGACAAGGTAGATATACAACATCTCCCCTTCTTTTGGCTTTGATAGAAACGGGGATTTTGATAGATAAGCCTTCAGATCTTTGAGAGCCTGTTGATATTCTCCAGTCCATTCGAACTGATTTTGCTTCTTGAGAACTAAAAAGAATTTAAAGCTTTTCTCGGAAGACCTGGAAATAAATCTTCCTAAGGCTGCAATTCTGCCCGTTAGTCTTTGAACTTCCTTTTTGTTCATAAGTATATCAGGTATTTCTTCAATAGCTTTAATTTGAGCAGGATTTACCTCTATTCCTCTATTTGATACAAGGAAGCCCAAAAATTTACCTGATTCTATACCAAAGGCGCATTTTTCTGGATTCAATTTCATATTATACCTGCGTAAAATTTTAAAGATAATAGAGAGGTGCTGGAAATGATCTTCCGCATGTGTTGATTTTACCAGCATGTCATCGATGTAAACTTCCATCGTCTTTCCCAGATGTTCCTGGAACATCTTGGTCACTAGCTTTTGATACGTGGCTCCAACATTTTTCAAGCCAAAACGCATGACTTTGTAACAATAAGTCCCCATGTTTGTAATAAAGGAAGTTTTTTCCTTGTCTGAGGGATCCATTTTAATCTGATTATAACCAGAGTACCCATCTAGAAAGCTTAACAGTTAATGACCTGCAGTGGCATCAATCATTTGATCTATATATGGTAATGGAAATGAATCATTGGGGCATGCCTTATTTAAATCAGTGTAATCTACGCATACTCTCCATTTACCATTCTTTTTAGGCACCATTACCGTGTTAGCTAACCATTTAGGGTAGGTTATCTCGCGTATTGAACCAATTTTCAAGAGTTTTTGTACCTCTTCGTCAATCACTTGGTTCTTGAATGGTCCTTGCTTTCTATTCTTCTGCTTAACAGGTATGAAGGACAAATCTTCATTTAGTTTATGAGTCATCACTTCTGGAGGTATACCTGTCATGTCTGATTGGGACCATGCAAAGCAATCGACATTAGCTTTTAAATAATCAATTAATTTACCTCTTCGGCTTGGGTTCAGCCTCGTGCCTATGTAAATTTTCTGTTCAGGATTTGGTTCGAACAATGGAACAACTTCGAGCTCTTCCGTGGTTGTTTTGATGTGTTCATCTTCCTCCGGTTCCTGAATGATGTCAGGTCTGGAATTCATGTCTGTGTGGTTTGTTACTTCTTCTGTGGTAACTTGATTCACCTTCTCATGGCTATCTCCTTTCGTACCTGTTTCACCAATAATATCTTCCGTACCTATTTGGGTAGTGATTTTTTCCATACATGTTTGGGCAACATTTTCCGTTTGGGAGATTTCCTTATCTTTTGATTCTTCCACTTCTACCTTTTTGTTGTAGTGTACCACGAAATTTATATTTCTCGCGGTTTGCTAATCGCCTCTAATTTATTGAATTCCCATTCAGAAGGGAATTTAATTACTAGATGCAAGGTGGATTGTACTTATTTCATGTCGTGGATCCATGGTCTCCCCATGATTACGTTATAAGCCAAGTCAGTATCGATGACTTGGAACCTTGTATTTTTTATTACTCCCTCAGCATAAGTGCTAAGTTCAATTTCCCCTTTGGTTATAACTGTGGAGTTATCAAACCCTGATATGGCCCGTGCCTTCGGGATTACTTGATTCCCCAATAGCATTTCTTCCACGACTCTTAGCAAAATAATATTGATTGAACTACCTGGATCAAACAACACTCTTTTTACGTTAGTATCATGAATAAGTAAGGATATTACCAGAGCATCGTTGTGGGGGAGCATTAATCCGCTGATATCTTCATCATCAAAGGTTATATTGTCTGCTTCCGTATTTTCACGAATTCGCTTTTCGTGTGTAATTATGAACTTCGTGGCTACTTTGCAAGCCACTCCGTTTACTTCTTCATTTCTGTGTATCACATTGACAGTTCTTTTTGGAAATGGAGGTTTTGGGGTCTCATGCATGTTCTTCATGTATGCATGCTTACCTTTTTCACTAAACAATTCTGTTAAGTAGCCATGTTTCAATAATTGTTCTATTTCACCTTGTAAAAATCTGCAATCTGCAGTTCTATGTCCATGATCATTGTGGAATTCACACCAGAAATCTAGGTTCCTTTTATTTGGGTTGGACCGCATTTCTTTGGTCCATCGAACCTTATCACCCATATTTCTTAATATTGAAACTAGTTTGGAAGTACTTACATTGAAGGTGTGATCCCCAATTCGTGCATTACCTCTAGTTCGTTCATCTCGATCCTTTCTGGATCTCGATGAGGACGAGCCCGCATCTCTGCTCGATGGTCGATATTCTGACCGAGTGTTTTCAAACCTGGGACGGGTTTCTCGTCCGAAGGTCCCATATAAGGATCATACCTATTTATATCGGATCTCGTGTCTGATTTGGAACGTCTGGAACTGATACAATCTTCGTTTTTTGAACGAGCGATGGTATCTTCTTCTATACGAAGCTTGGTGTTGTATCTGTTATAGATATCATTCCATGTTGTACTTGGGAATTCTCTCAAGCTTTCCTTGAGTCTTCTCGTGGCTTCTGAACTTTTGTCATTTAAGTTGCTTGTAAATGCCATGGCTGCCCAATTATCAGGCACCCTTGGTAGTAGCATTCTTTCTCTTTGAATCCCGTCTACAAATTCACAGAGTAGTT
The DNA here is from genome assembly GCA_005239495.1 of Nicotiana undulata. Classification (NCBI taxonomy): domain Eukaryota; kingdom Viridiplantae; phylum Streptophyta; class Magnoliopsida; order Solanales; family Solanaceae; genus Nicotiana; species Nicotiana undulata. The sequence goes on along the minus strand of ML274270.1, from coordinate 28,242 downwards.
CTGTGTCTCCTTGTTTTATTTTAAATATGTCCTCCATCCTTTTCTCCACTTTTTGCGCACCGGAGTGTGCTTTTATGAAGGAATCTGCAAGCTCAGCAAAAGAATCAATAGAGTTTTTAGGGAGAAGAGAATACCAGGTTAGTGCTCATTTGGTAAGTGTTTCTCCAAACTTTTTGACTAAGACCGACTCAATTTTTGTTTTGTTAAGTTGTTGCCCTTAACTCCGATGGTAAAAGCAGTCACATGGTCGTGTAGGTCAGTTGTCCCGTCATATTTAGGAACATCATGCATTTTGAACTTCTTGGGAATAGGCAAGGGTGCTGCGCTTGGTTTCCAAGGTTGTTGAGAATATCTATCAATGTCAATGCCTTTGATAACATGTGGCACTCCAGAAATTTGTTCGATTCGATCGTTTTGTTCCTTCACCTGTTTCTGCAAGGTTAGTAATAAAGTTTGTAATTCAGATCTATTAGATATACTTTGTCTCGTTTTGAGAGATTCATTAGGAGTATCTCCCCTTCCTGAGTTTGCCAACCCAGACTGAGGATTTTCCACAGTGATGGTATNATTATTGGGGGGGGGGGGTGTCGACGGTGACGCTGTCGGTAATCCCCTCGCGAATTCTTGCAAAGCCGGGCTTACATACTCTGTAATCATTTGCTTTACTTGATCTTGTTCCACAGTTTGATCGTTACCATTATGATTGTTGTTGGATCTTTCTGGGGATTGCTCCCTTGAACCTCGAGGGGTTCCTGCGGGTGATGGAGTTCTATCCCTTTGTTGGTTATTGTCGTTGGGGTTTGACATAGTTCAGAGGATATTGCTTGAAAAGTAAACAAAGATTATCAGATTCCCGGTAACGGAACCAATTTGTTTAACCAAAGAATTAGATCCTTTGACCAAAGCTTACTTTTAGGATGAACGCGGGTTTTTGATAACCAAGGTAATAACGATAATTGCAAATAAATAAGTAAATGGAAAATAATGAGATGCACAGAAAGTAAAGTGTATTATATCGTAGTTCGAGTGTCCTTTACAAGTTATATTTTATTCCCTTATATAGGGAATTTCTTAATATAACGTCTACCTTTTACAATGATCGCACATTAATGACTAATTATGGCATTAATGAAACGTTACAAAGAATAACCGTAACTGTTGCATGAAGGTTGTGTAACGTGTGGATCATTAATTGAAGATCTCTGAATCTGCCCGTAGCTCTGTTCGGATTCATTCCGACCGTGTATCTTCCTTGTCTCAATCAGGTTGGGTTTCCCGTAGCTGATTACCTTATAGGTATATTGTGTCGTGCCTCTTTGCCTCGTTCCTCATTACAGAATCCTGTCCAGCTGTCATGTTTTTATTGCTCCAGATAACTGGCTGAGTAATCAAGAATTATTACACGTGTGAAGCTCTTTTTACCAATACAAACACATCGGGGACTGATCATGCTGTAATGAAAATGCTCGAGGAGATCACCAAGAGAATTGAATCAGGAGAGAAGAAAATCGAAGCCAATGATAAAAAGGTGGAGACTTACAACTCCCGAGTTTATCAAATACCGGGGGCACCACCAATCTTGAAAGGAATGTATTCGAAGAAGTTTGTGCAAAAGTCTTTCCCTCCGAATGCGGCTTCGAAGCCCATTCCAAAGGAGTTCTATATGCCTGACATACCCAAATATAACGGGACCACCGAGCCCAATGAGCATGTTACCTCTTACACATGCGCCATTAAGGGTAATGATTTGGAGGATGACGAGATCGAGTCTGTGTTGTTGAAAAAATTCGGAGAGACAATGTCGAAGGGAGCAATGATTTGGCATCACAACCTACTACTAAATTCCATCGATTCTTTCGCCATGTTGGCAAATTCTTTCGTAAAAGCGCACGCCGATGCCATAAAGGTCTCAACAAGGAGATCAGACCTCTTCAAGGAAAGACAAAGGGATAATGAGATGCTAAGGGGGTTCGTGTCCCCATTTCAAATGGAGCGCATGGAGTTGCCACCGGTTACAGATGATTGGGCCGTTCAAGCTTTCACCCAAGGGTTGAATGAACAGAGTTCGATAGCATCACGTCAGTTGAAACAAAATTTGATCGAGATCTAGCTGTAACTTGGGCAGATATACATAATCGATATCAACCGAAGATCAGGTTCGAGGACTACCAATTAGGAGCTCCTTCCAGTTCAGTGCATACAAACAGGCCGACAAGCAAAAATCAGAGGGATGTCAACAGGGAGCCAAGGTCGAACAAAGACCGATACCAACCATATGCCGCAGATCAAAGAAACAACGGTCCAGGACGCAATTCCACCCGTAATGATCGAAGAAGTGATCGAGGAAAAAGTTCTCGGGGAATTATGAGTAAAACCGGTTTTGACAAGTATGCAGATCCCACAGAGGCACCACGGCTGCCGGAATATAATTTTAGCATTAACGCTTCAAGCATTGTATCGGCTATCAGAAGGATTGAAGGCACTAGGTGGCCCAGACCCACACAGTCCGATCCTTCCCAAAGGAACCCGAATTTGATGTGCAAGTATCATGGCATGCATGGTCTTAGGACCAAATATCGTAGGCAATTAAGGGAGGTGGTAGCCCGTCTATTCAATAGGAAGAATTTCTTAGCGATCGAGCTAAGAATCATTTCAGGGAAAGGGACGCCAATAGGAAGAATGAACAAGAAGAACCTCAATATGTCATTCATATGATCGTCGGTGGATTCGACATTCCACAAGGAACCGTATTCAAACGCACTAAGGTGTCGATCATTAGAGAGAAACGAACCCGAGATCAAGTGCCCGAAGGCATTTTATCATTCAATGATGAAGAAGCTGAAGGCATTTCTGAGAACCATAACTACGCTCTGGTAATTTCTATCTTGTTAAATAAAGTTCAAGTTAAGCATGTTTTAGTGGATCCAGGTAGCTCGGATAAAAAATAATCTGATCAAGGGTCGTGAAACAGCTCGGCCTACAGGATCAATTCGTACCTGCATCTCGAGTCCTAAACGGCTTCAATATGGACATTGAAACAGCTAAGGGGGAGATTATCCTACCGGTGAATGTGGCTCGAGCCATCCAAGATACTAAGTTCCATGTAATCGAAGGTGAAATGAGATATAATGCTACTCAGAAGGACTTGGATCCACAACATGAGGGCAGTACCTTCGACCCTTCACCAAATGATAAAGTTCCCAACATCGGATGGTGTAAAAACAGTATACGGGGAACAACATGCTGCAAAAGAAATTTTTGTGATCGATGAAGTAACACTGATCTCGACGCTATCAACCTTGGAAAGACAGAGCACCAAAGGTAAATAGGAAGCCAAATAGAAATCGCCGCCCCCAGCCTCGACCGAATAGGAGAAGCGGGTATTGAAAGATGAAGAAGAGGAGGATTTTCTAACCCCCTGAACCTTTGTTGTTACCGAAGATTCGGATGCCACCAAATCAACGGTCGAAGAGCTGGAATAGGTTATACTGATCGAGTACCTGCCCGAGAAAAAGGTATACCTGGGAACGGGGTTAACCCCTGAACTCAGGAAAAAGCTTATTCAATTTCTTAATGATAATATAGATTGTTTTGCATGGTCCCATTTAGACAAGACAGGGATCCCACCAAGATAACGACGCATCGATTAAGCCTAGACCCTAAGTTCAAACCAGTAAAGAAAAATAGAAGGACCCAGTCCGAGGTAAAGCACGCCTTCATAAAGGACGAGGTAACTAAACTTCTAAAATTAGGGTCCATTCGGGAGGTAAAATACGCCGAATGGTTAGCCAATGTAGTTGTAGTCACTAAAAAAGGGAACAAACTTAGAATGTGTGTAGACTTTAAGGACTTAAATAAAGCATGTCCCAAAGATTCTTTTCCATTACCTAAGATCGATCGCACGATCGATGCCACGGCCATCCATGAGATCCTTACTTTTCTCGATGCCTATTCCGGGTACAATCAAATTCGAATGAACCCGGAAGACCAAGAAAAGACTTTTTTTATCACCAAGTATGGAACATATTGTTATAATGTAATGCCCTTCGGGATAATAAATGTAGGAGCTACTTACCAACTAGATAAGTTAATGGAAGCTTATATTGATGACATGCTAGTTAAGTCCCTGCGCGCAGAGGACCATTTGGCTCATTTGCAGGAAACATTCAAAATCTTAAGGAAATATAACATGAAGCTCAACCCCGAGAAATGTGATTTCGAGGTCGGTTCATGCAAATTCCTTGGATTCATGGTATCAAATCGGGGATCGAAATCAACCCCAAAAAAATCAAGGCTATCGAAGACATCACCGTCGTGGACAATGTAAAAGTCTTACAAAGGCTGACTGGATGGATAGCTGCCTTAGGCCGATTAATCTCGAGGTCATCAGATCGAAGCCATAGGTTTTTCTCACTACTCAAAAAGAAGAACGATTTTGCCTGGACCTCGGGGTGTCAACAAGCATTGGAAGAATTGAAGCGATACTTATTCGAGCCCACCACTACTTCACACTCTGAAGGCAGATGAAATTTTTTACTTGTACTTGGTAGTATCCGAAATCGCGGTAAGTTGTATCCTAGTTTGAGAAGAGCAAGGTCAAAAGTTTCATGTTTATTATGTAAGTCGAACCTTAGAGGAAGCAGAAACTAGGTATCCATACTTAGAGAAATTGGCACTTGCACTGATAAGCGCTTCTAGAAAGTTGAAACCGTATTTTCAATGTCACCCATATGTGTATTAATCACTTACCCACTCCGTAATATTTTTCACAAGCCCGAGCTATCGGGCTGATTGGCCAAATGGGTCGTCGAACTCAGTGGGTACGATATCGAATATCAACCCCGAACATCCATCAAGTCTCAAATTTTAGCAGACTTCGTGGACGATTTCACACCAACCCTTGTACCTGAAGTTGAGAAGGAACTCTTAATGAAATCAAGTACGTCATCGGGGGTATGGACCCTTTTCACATACGGTGCTTCGAATGTGAAGGGGTCTGGGCTAGGCATTATTTTGAAGCCGCCCACAGGTAGCATTATTAGGCAATCCATCAAAACTTCTAGATTGACTAACAACGAGGACGAGTATGAGTCCATGATTGCAGGTCTCAAGCTAGCCAAAATATTGGGAGTAGAAGTCATTGAAGCTAAGTGCGACTCTTTACTGGTAGTGGACCAGTGAACAAAACATTCGAAGTTCGAGAGGATAGAATGCAAAGGTATTTGGAAAAATTGTTGATAACTTTGCATCGTTTCAAGGAATGGACTCTAAACATGTACCCCGAGAACAAAACATTAAGGTCGATGCACTAGCGAATTTGAGATCATCGATCGAGGAAGATGAGATCAGATCAGGGACTATCGTTCAACTTTCGAGATCCGTAATCGAGGAGGGACATGCCGAGATAAATTCTACAAGCTTAACCTGGGACTAGAGGAATAAATACATCGATAACTTGAATAATGGAAAGCTCTCATCGGGCTCTAAAGAATCGAGGGCCCTACGAACTAAAGTTGCTCGTTTCACACTGGACGAATACGGAACATTATACAGAAGGACATTCGATAGACCATTGACAGTGTGTTTGGGACCAGGAGACACGGATTATGTTCTATGAAAGGTCCATGAAGACACTTGTGGGAACCATTCCGGCACCGAGTCACTAATTCACAGTCATTAGAGCATGATACAACTGGGCTAGCATGGAAAAGGACTCTAAGGAGTTTGTTCGAAAATGTGATAAATGTCAAAGGTTTGCACTGATGATCCACCAGCCTGGAGAACAACTTCTCTCGGTCCTATCCCCATGGCCATTCATGAAATGGGGGACGGACATCATCGACCCTCGGCAATCGGCCACAAGTAAAGCTAAGTTCATTTTGTTTATGACTGACTATTCCTCTAAATGGGTTGAAGCACATGCTTTTGAGAAAGTCAGAGAGAAAGAGATTATAAATTTCATCTGGGATCACATAACATGTCAATTTTGGATACCCACAAAAATAGTATGCGACAACGATAAACAATTTATCGGCAGCAAGGTAACGAAATTCTTCGAAGATCATAAAATAAAAAGATATTTTCAACATCGTATCACCCCAGTGGGAACGGACAGGACAAATCGACGAACAAGACTATCATCCAAAACCTGAAGAAAAGGTTGAACGAAGCTAAAGGGAAATGGAGAGAAATTCTACCCGAAGTTCTTTGGGCATACCGAACAACATCGAAATCTAGCACATGAGCGACTCCATTTTTCTTAGTATATGGCTTCGAAGCCTTGATTCCAATCGAGGTTGGAGAACCCAGTTCTAGGTTTCGGCATACAACAGAGGAATAGAACCACGAGGCTATGAATACTAGCCTCGAATTGTTAGATGAAAAATGCGAAGCTGCACTCGTTTGAATGGCTACACAAAAGCAACAAATCGAAAGGTACTACAATAGAAGAACCAACCTTCTCCACTTCAAGGTCGGGGAATTAATTCTAAGGAAATTCACCATAAACACTCGAGACCCTAACGAAGGGAAGCTCGGCCCGAATGGGGAAGGACCCTACCAAGTCCTCGATATAGTCAGAAAAGGGTCTTATAAACTCGGAACAGTGGACAGCGAACCACTGCCAAACAACTGGAACATATCACTCCACAAACGATATTATTGTTATGGTATGACTTTCTCCATTTTTTCATTTATATATATATATATATATATATATATATATATATATATATATATATATACACACACACAAAGCTAACTCATTGCAGGAGTTCGACCAAATACATCGACACCTCAGGTTTTAAAGTACGTGTTGCACTCTTATTCTCTTAGATCGATTTTTATCCCAAATGGGTTTTTCCGGTGAGGTTATTAACGAGGAAACAATCATGTGCTACCTGAGGACAATTCAACAGTATCCAAGGCTTCTTTGCAATCAACCTCGAATACTGGGGGCGCATTACCCTCGGATGTTGTATTCTCGAGAAAGTACTTCATGTCAAAGGGCCTCGAAAGGGAAACTTTGTAATGGGCCAAACGGTCAAGTGAACCGCGTCCATATATATTAGTCGATCCCCGATGGAAAAACATGTACGCATGTATAAATTATTCAAAGAAGCATTTCTTTATTTATCAAACATCTTGTGTCTCGAAGAAAATCCTCTACTATACAAACCTCATACTTATGATTTTGTGAAAAATGGCTCAAGAGCCAAATGCAAATATACCTCAAACACTTGGGGAATTCCATCAACGATAGACATATTAGAGTTATCTAAACTCAAACTAATAAGATCTCAAAGAGGCACCCTTCGATCTATAGGCCAGGTCACCGTCCTCGGGGACTAACACTTCAAACATTTGGAATGTTATTGGAAAATAATCCAAAAAGACATACCCAAAGGCTACGGCCAAATTAAAGGCTACATCCAAAATAATGCATCTCGGAGACGTCCTAATTCCGCAATAACAACAAGCCACCAAATTCTTTGAAAAACCGGTTGAAAAAGGCTACCCTCGACAAACAATCTAAATAGCATCGATAAAATCAGCCCTCAAAAAATCTCAAGAGGTATCAAATTATCTTAAGCGTGCTAAGCCAAAAAAACGCAAAGGGGTTTTAATCGACATCGAACCCTCACAAAACCCAATGGATAAAAAAATACATGCTAAGGCATAAAGAAATTTTTACTAAGTCTTTTAAGCCGAAAGGGGGAAATAATAGCCATCTTTTAGAGGCCATATCGGCCCAACCTAAAAGAGACTAAGGGACAATGAATTTAGAATTCGAGACCTTGTTCTCACTCAACTCGGACCTAAGGGTTTCACTATTCCGTGCTCGAATAAAGTTGAGTTGAATATAGCTCGAGGATTCATCATAAAGCTTTAAGGGGTATATTACTGTAAGTTCAAAATTTACCCATTATTTGATAGAAAACCTAAGGGTTTGTTCTATTATAAGTTCATAGTAATGATTTCTAAAAGTAATCTAAGTACAATGTTTTTGTGAGAGTTTTTCAAGTGATTAAAAGGCATTAGGGAAGTAACTTCCACCTAGGTGAGTCTCTAATGGGATAATCCAGAATCTAGTACAAGCTTGTTATAATTGGGGTCGTAATATAACCTTCACACATAAATACTCACTCTATACCGCTCGGTAGTTTGAGTAACTTTGCCTGCTTTGTCTTTCTCAAGCCCAAATGGGTGCTCATGCAATGCAAGTAAAATTAGCTCAAGTCGGGTATTACTCTCTCCAGGTTTAACCCTTTAATCGGGGCTATAAATCTCTTGAATTTACCCCAATTCCTTGTTAGCCTACTTTTCCTAGACTTTGCCCTCTTTCTCAAGAAGAGCCTAAGTAAAAAAGGCACGAATCAGCATTTGCAACCATCAATTCTACAATTAAGGCATGAAATAAGCTAAATATCACTAACCCATAAACAATTAAGCCCTAAAATTAAATACCCACACTAAGGTTGGTTCACAACCCTAGCTATGGGGTCTAGCTACTCAAAATAATGGTAGAAATCAAAGATGAAGATGAAATATAAGCCATAAAATCCAAATACAAGATAAAAATCTAAATATTGAAGATAAATCTACTCTAAAATTACTCAAAATGGTAAAGATCAACCGTTCACGTTCTCCCTAGAACAAAACTTGACCTAAAAATGTCAACAAGGTCTATCAATACACAGTTGAAAATTTCGGATAAAAATTCCCCTGCAAAGGTTTCGCTGACCGCGTAATAATAGGCGTGCATGCGTTTGCACTTTCGCGGCCGTGTGCTTGGATTGTGCTGAGTTTTGCGGGCCGCGTAATTTCATCCGCATGCGCGTTAGCTTCAATCGCGATGCGTATTTTGTTCGCGGACCGCGTTCTTCAGTTAAACTCGACCTGCAGGGTCTCTGAACCTCAAGTTGCACTCTTAGCGAAATATCCTTCGCGTCCGCGTTAAATCAATACGCGGCCGCTTAATTTGCATTCTTCATTTAAGCCCACAATGTAAAGTCTCTGAATCTCGAACATCGTCCTCAGCGTAATTACCATCGTGGCCGTGCCAAAGGATTTGCGGTCGCGCTCTTCCAATGCTGTCAGCGGTGATGTTTGTACTGAAATGCAGCTTCTATGAACCTCAATATGGCAGACCGCGTAATAGTATCTGCCTCAACGGTGAACCATACGTCGTCGCGCTTTTCCGTCGCGGTTCCAGCCTTTGGTTTGTGCAAGTTTGACTCATTTAGCATATTTTGGCTTCTTTGCCTCATTTTGACCAAACCCTACCATCAAGCACATTAAGTTAGTTTTTTGGGAATACCTTTACGCATTTTTGACCCAAAACCTAAGCAAAAGAGAGCAAATAATAGGGTTAAATCCCTAGTTATCAACTCCCCCAAACTTAAGCTTTTGCTTGTCCTCAAGCAAACGAGGTAATTCCCACCTCCACAAGAAAAAGAAAGGAAAATTTAAGTTGTCCTAAGGTGACTTTATCAAGCATCAATTGGGACTAACAATTACCCTCAACACAAATGCATTATCAACAACATTATGGTATGACTTCTTGAGTTTCATAGGTCTAATGTGACACAAGAGCGTCAAGAGTTGACTTAATTCATCAAGGAGACTCGCTCTCTCACGTAGGTCATTGTGGATCCCAGACTCCTCCTCCTCTACTCTCCATAAGCTAATCTCACCTTATAGAATGTGACACTCAAAACCGGGATTGTAAAGAAGTGTGCTCATCACTCTCAAAAGAATGTCACAAGTCTGACTCTAAGTACCATAGGCTTGCCCCTCATGTAAATCACCACTAATGTAAGCTCACTCAACTTGAAATCCTATAGGGCTTTAGCGGGATGTAATGAAGGCTTTATTGGACCAAGGTCCGACATAATGAACTATGATGGTATCATCTTTCCTTAAGCACTCCATTTTCTCAATTCGGCTCACACTTTCTTGACTCTTTGAGTCATTTTCTTCTTCCTCAGGGGAACTAGAGAGACACATTGTCACTCTTTCCTCTTTATGATGATCATTTTTCTCCTTTTCTCATCATTTCAAGCCTTTCAACATTGTTTTCTTGAATCCTTTCAACTTTTCTTTCTTTTTGACATGCTTCTTTTTGGATTTTCATCCTTTTCTTTTACTTTCCTTTTCATCAATTATTTTTGTTCCTTGAACCTTTCATCACTTCAAAATTCCTCGTCTCTCCCCCAAACTTATGTTTTTGCCTATTGTTCATCATGAATACTAAGGAAAGATTGGGTGCAAAGAGAGGGTCATTTTAAAACGGATGAGGGATCGTAATGTGGTTATTGAATGAAAAAGGCTTAGTCTCAAAGGGGTTGACTAAGGATATGATAATGGTGGACTGTGGAAGTTTTAAGAGCTCAAATAGGACCAAGGAGAGCCTATAATCACTTCTCAAGTCGAGCTACACTTAGAATTTTGCCTAGAAAAATATTTGGGGCAAGTTCTAGATTTTTTGGCACGGGACTTGGACTTGCAATTCAAAACCTCACCTCTCAAGCTACTGGATGGTTAAAGATAATAGAGTCGAGGGACCACAACAACCCTAGCTAATATTGAATATCATAGATTGCTCACAGAAACCACTTGATGAAAGTTTTAATCAACTCAAGAGTCTAAAGGTCACAACTAGAGTTAATCTTGTCAACAAACTTGTCTCTCACCATGAGGTCGAAGGTAAATGTGTTAGTGCTAAGTGAAGCCTACTTGAGCCACTTTTATTCATTACTACTATATATCAAAACAAAAAGAAAAACATACTCAATCCCTTAAGAAGGTTATCACGCCATTCATCGTTGGGAAGAGCCACCCGGTTCACACAAATTCTACCTTTGGAAAGAACTGTGGCATTAAGAAAACCAAAGGCTTATTGATCATGAAAAAATGTAAAAAGAAGCTATGAATTCAAAAAGAAGATACTAAAGGAAATAAGAAGCTAAGCTATTAAGGAAATTTACAAAAGAAGTTATAAAGTAAAATACGGAAAGTAAAATGAATATGTACAATAGGAGAGTGAAACGAATATACACAAAAAGGGGATGAATATATACATGGAATGATAAAGTTATATACATACCAAAAGTGAAAAATAATGAAACTGAAAGTACGATAATTAAAAAAAATTAAGAAAAATAGTATTAGAGTTATTACAAACCAGTCATCAAAATCAACCAATCAAAATAAGACACCCCCTCCCCCTCCCCCACCCCCCCCAAAATAGAAATTAGCATTGTCCTCAATGCTAAAAGCAAAAATAGAATATGGGAGGGATAGAGAGTAAAGAAAACTCCCTATGATGTCTCTGTCTGCATGGAGTCACTGGTGGGGTCTTGTGGCTGTCCAGACTCATCACCACCCTCAGCATCCTCCAGCTTAATCTCCAACTCCTCAGTATGGGGTATCATAACTCTCCTCACCGGCTCTCTGTCATCCTCCTACTCTGGTACCTATGTTGGTTGTGTTGTCGGGGCTGCAGGGGCAGTCTCTCCCATAAGGAGATCCAGAGGAATGTCGCCGGCGGAAGTAAGCTTCTCCACCTCCTTCTTTAAATTCTCTTGACTCTTCTTCACCCTCCTCACCTGTTTACCCAGCTCCTTGATCACCTTCTCATAAGCATCCAGAGACTCCAGAATCTTCTTTTGGTTGTCAAGGATAGTCTTCAATTATTCCTCTACTGATGGAGGCATCTGGAGCTGTGCTGGAACTGTCAAAGCTGAGACTGCACTGGATAAGGCAGATAGCTTTGATGTAGCTACTTGCATCCAGTTGTTGATGCTGGCCAAAGTCTGATTAACCCTCAGTGCAGTCTGAGGGTAAGCGAATGAAAAGTGCACAGAAGGTGGGATAGAGGCAGATGGCCCTGAAGGTGGATGTGGCATGGAAGCATATAAACCCTCGGCTATGGAAGGCTCAGACCTAGTGGCCACTATCCTTGTCTCTTCATACTGGCTAGTGGAGGTAGTGTCTTTGCCTTTGGACTTAGGGTTGTCTGGACCCTGAAGGCTGTACCAGGAGAAGGGCATTTTTGGCTTCACATTCGTATCAAAATCCCTCCCTTCTACATCCTGGTCCTCTAACTATATGGTGAGGAAGTTTGGGTAGGGGTATGATCTTTCATCCTTCCCGATAGCTTTGGTAATAGTTCTGTCCATAATGTTCCCCACATTTATCGGGAACTCCGCCATGATAAAAGCCACAATAATCGCCCTAGGACCGAGATATCATTGTCATTATAACGACCCGGCCGGTCATTCCATAGAATCTATATTATTATTACTGTTATTTCCTTGTCATTCATTGGTTATACTGTTTAGGAGGTGTTGGAGCTGGTTGGATCGGGTTCGGAATGGTTGTAGTAGGAATTGAGACACTTAGTCTCTAAAAGTAGCCTTATAGTTGGAAAGGTCAACTGGGAGTTGACTTATTGGTAAACGACCTCAGAATGCGGATTTTATTACTCGGATAGATTCGTTAGGTGATTTGGGACTTAGGAGTGTGTTCGGAATATTTTTGTGATGTCCGGTGTAGAATTAGGCTTGAATTGGCGAAAGTTAATTTTTGGTGATATTCGGTCGGCAGTGGAAATTGGCTATCGGGGTCAGAATGGAATTACGAAAGTTGGAACAAGTCTATAATAGCATTTTGGATATGTGTGCAAACTTTAATATCAATCGGAGGTGTTTTGGATAGCTTCGGCATCGTTGGTGGAATTTAGAAATTTCAAAGTTCATAGGCTTGAAATTTGATGTGATTTTGGTGTTTCGATGTTGTTTGTACTTTGTGGTGTTTCGAAGGCTCGACTAAGTTCGAATGATGTTATGGAATATGTTGGTAGGTTTGGTTGAGGTCTCGGGGGCCTCGGGTGTGTTTCGGGTGGTTAATAGATCGATTTTTGGTTTGGAACTTGGTTGTTTTTGCTGGTGTTGTGTTGTAGAGAAAATGTTCATCGCGTTCGCGGGAGGGGCCCCGCATTCGCGGAGGGTTAATTGGTGACACTACAGATTTTTTCTTCGCGTTCGCGAAGGGATTAATGTGAACGCGAAGGTCTAGGTGGAGGAAGCATCGCGTTCGCGGTCAGGGGCATGCGTTCGCGAAGAAGGATTGGCGGTTGGTGACTCCAGGGGTTTTGTCCTATGCGATCGAGAGGGGTTGACCGCAGTCGCGGAAGGCTGGCCAGGCGATGCATCGCGATCGCGACCCAGTTAGTGCGTTCGCGTAGAGTTAAGTTGAGGCTTGGGGATTTTGTGCTTCGCGAACGTAGGGAGGAGGCCGCGTTCGCGATGAAGGAATACCTGGGCAGTATAAATTAAACCCATCTGCGACCCTTGCCCACTTTTCCACCATTTTTTAACGGGAATAGAGACGATTTTGAAGAGGGAAAATAATTATTCTTCATTGTGGTAAGGATTTTGGACCCCATAACTCGATTATATGTGATTAAGGACTAAATTAATAGTGTTTAATTAGGAAAAATCAGTAGAAAAAGTTGAGATTAGGGCTTGAGTTTAAGAGGCCTTTTAGAGGTGATTTGAGGGGTCAATCGGACTCCGATTTCAGAGTTCTTTATATGTACGGACTCTTGAGATGATGAGGATCGTTTTGGTATAAAGTTTGTTGAGTTCCGAGACATGGTATCGGGGGTCGGGTTTGGCTAAATTCGGGTTTTGTGCTTAAAGTTGATATTTTTCTATTGGGTTTCATTCCCATAGCATATTTTTATGTGATGAATCTGAAATTGATAGATTTGGAGCACTCGGAAGTAGATTCGAGGGGCAAGCGTGTTGCGGAGTAGCTTTTCGGGCTAGTTTGTGGTAAGTATTATCTTTAAATCCTGTCCTGAGGGTATGAAACCCCAGACTTTATATCCCTTCACGATTTTGGAGTGGCACACACACTGGATGACGAGTGTGGGGCGGGCACGAATTGGAAATTTGGAAATATGCCCCTTTTTAGGCAACTATTGAGTTGCGAAACCGCTTTTAAAGCATATGTTTTACAGTATTACTATGATGTGATATATTTGGGTTGTAAGCCATGTTTGGGTCCTAGTGCCGATCTGTTTAACCCCTTGGGGCTATTTTCCTGATATTCCTCACTTATTATAGTATGATTTTACACTCAGTCTTTTTGATGAATTGTTTTGACACTCTGATTTACTGATATTATTTCTTGAAATGATATACTATTTTGGGTCGAGAACCCCGTTTATTGTGGCATGCATGGCATGTTGAGAGTGTCTGACTGAGTGAGGCCGAGAGCCTATATTGTGAGGATATTTATCATATGAGAGAGGCTGAGTGCCTGAGAGATGATTTATGCCATGATTTGTCTTGTTTATAGCGCTTGGGTTGTAGGAGCCCCTCCGGAGTCTGTACACCTCCAGCGAGCGCAGGTACCTACTGAGTGCGAGTGCCGAGTGCCGAGTGACGAGTGATTGGGAGGTATGAGTGGTTGTGATGTGTTGAGTGACTGTTACTGAGTGATGGTAAGGTGTTGAGTGACTATTTATGAGTGATGATTTGGCCCGAGGGGCGGTTATGATGATATTTTTTACTGAGTTTTGATTATGATTCACTTCAGTCTTCTATACTGATATTTTTTGGAGTTTTACTGAGAAACATTGAAAATATACTTGTTCAAAGGATTTTATGGAAATTGGTTTTTCAAGCTTATGTATTAAATATATACTTTACTCAGAGTCTGTGTTTTACTATTTGTGAATATGTGTATTTGTTCTGTGTGTTTCTTATTCTTCAGACTTGATTTATTTTCATTACTACTGAGTTGGCGTACTCATCATTACTCCCTGTACTTCCGTGTGCAGATCCAGGTACTAGTTCGGAGCAGTAGCCATCCGATTTCTTTATCGTCAGCTTTCGGGATTTCGAGGTAGCTGTCCAGCATCCGCAGCTTCTCCATTTCCCTTCCTTCATATAGTATTTAGCATTTTGTTTCGGGATATTATTTTGATGACATTAGCAGTGTTAGTTTATTCTTAGATGCTCGTGATCATTGACTCCAGTTCTGGGGAATAGTATAGACTGTTGGATTATTTATGTTTTGTTCAGGACTTAGATAAATTTATACTTGCTATGGAATATTATTAATGATTATGAGAAATTTATTTACAAGAATTGGGTAGTTATGTGATAGTGGCTAGCCTAGTTCCACGATAGGCGCCATCACTATCTGTTAGGATTTGGGGTCGTGACAAGTTGGTATCAGAGAACTAGGTTACATAAGACTCAACGGTCATGAGAAGGTTTAGTAGAGTCTTGCGGATCGGTACGTCTGTACTTATCTTCGAGAGGCTACAGAACTCTTAGGAAAAATCTCATTTTCTTGAACCTTTTCGTGCCATTCTATTGATTCTGGAAATCTAAACTCCTGTTGTTTTATTCTCTCACAGATGATGAGGACACGTGCTACGGATCAGGGTGACCAGACACCAACCAGACCCACAAGGGGTCGAGGTCGTGGTGGAGTTAGGGGACCAGCCCGTGCAGAAGCCGAGATAGTACTAGTGGATCCCCCTATTATTCAGGATCAGGTTCCCGCCGAGGGTGCTCCAGCGGGACATGCTCAGGCACCGACAAAACCTATTGTCATTCCGGGTTTTCAGGAGACCCTTGGTCAGATATTGACAGTGTTTACCAGTTTGGCTCAGGCAGTTGCTATGTCTACTACTGCCGCTACATCTCAGGCCAGGGGGAGGCACTTAGAATCCAGCTTCCCGGACACCTAAGCAAGTTGTACAGGGCCTTCAGACACCAGGGGCAGTCTCAGCCCATCCGGTTGCTCCAGTTCAGGACTATGTGGTCCCAGCTATGCCCGAGGATGAGCAGCGCAGGCTGGAGAGGTTCAGTAGACTTCAGCCTCCGACTTTCAGTGGCACAGAGGGCGAGGATGCCCAGACTTTCAGTATGGTCTCGTTTGCTACATTTCAGTTTGCTGGTGCTGTCTTCACTTGGTGGGAGGCATTTGAGAGGCGTAGGCTGGTTGGTTCAGCACCCCTCACATGGAAGCAGTTCTCCACGATCTTTTTGGAGAAGTATGTTCCTCAGTCCCACAGAGAGGAGCATCACAGGCAGTTTGAGCAACTGCGCCAGGGAGAGTTTTCAGTCACACAGTACGAGATGCGATTTTCTGAGTTGGCTAGACATGCTTCTGAGTTAGTCCCTACTGATAGGGAGAGGATCAGGAGGTTTGTAGATGGTCTCACATATCAGGTTCGGATCTTGATGACTAGGGAGAGGGTGTCAGGTGCCACATTCGAGAAGGTTGTTGACATAGCTCGGGATATTGAGTAGGTTCGCAGGCAGGAGCGTGAGGAGAGGGAAGCCAAGAGGCCTCGGGGATTAGGTAACTTCAGTAGTGGCCCTTCCAGATGGCAGTTTCAGCACAGAAGAGGTCGTCCATTTAGACCTCCTCAACCAGTTTGCCCAGCCTATAGTGGCGCATCTTCGGGGTAGGGTCCCGACAGTTCTCATCCGGGGCGTTCATATTTTAGTTCCCTTCCAGCACAAAGTTCCTCCAGAGCATCATCATCCCAGGGTTCTTCTATGCATGGTTCATCCGGTGGTTATCATGGTGGCAGGGTTCTCTTCAGTCCCAATCTCTAGCTCCAGGTAGTTGCTTCGAGTGTGGAGAGTTTGGACATGGGTGGAGGCAGTGTCCTCGTCGTCCTGGTAGCTCATCTCAGCAGAGGGTTCAGCCCTCGACTTCAGCCCCAGTCACTTCACCACCCACCCAGGCAGCTAGGAGTGGTGGTCAGGAAGCTAGAGGACGCCCTAGAGGGGGAGGTCGAGTAGGTGGAGGCCAGCTACGTATCTATGCACTCCCAGCTAGGCCTGATGCTATGGCCTCTGATGCGGTGATTACAGGTACTATCTCAGTCTATAACAGTGATGCTTTGGCTTTATTTGACCCTGGTTCCACGTACTCTTATGTCTCATCCTATTTTGCTCACTTTCTGAGTATGCCTCGTGAGTCCTTAGTTACGTATGTTCATGTGTCGACTCCGGTGGGCGATACTATTGTTGTAGACCGTGTGTATCGTTCATGTGTGGTATCTATTGGGGGTCTGGAGACCCGAGTGGACTTGCTGTCACTCAGCATGGTTGATTTTGATGTGATTTTGGGCATGGATTGGTTATCCCCATGTCATGCTATTCTTGATTGTCACGCTAAGATCGTGACCCTAGCTATGCCCGTAGTTTCGAGAGTTAAGTGGAGAGGGTCTATTGAGTATGTGCCTAGCAGAGTGATTTCTTACTTGAAGGCTCAGCGTATGGTTGAGAAAGGATGTGAGTTTTATCTTGCTTTTGTGAGGGATGTTAGTAGTGAGACTCCTTCTTTTGATTTTGTTCCTGTGGTCCGTGATTTTCCGGACGTATTCCCTACAGACCTGACAGGCATGCCACCTGACAAGGACATTGATTTTGGTATTGACTTGGTGCCAGGCACCCAGCCTATCTCTACTCCACCTTACCGTATGGCACCAGCAGAGTTGAAATAATTGAAAGAGCAGCTTCAGGAACTCCTAGATAAAGGGTTCATTCGGCCTAGTGTGTCACCTTGGAGTGCACCGGTGTTGTTTGTGAAGAAGAAGAAGGATGGTTTTATGCGCATGTGTATTGATTATAAGCATCTGAACAAGGTTACGGTGAAGAACCGGTATCCTTTGCCCTGTATTGATGACTTGTTTGACCAGCTTCAGGGAGCTAGGGTGTTCTCCAAGATTGACTTGAGGTCCGGGTATACCAGTTGAAGATTCGGGATTCTGACATTCCGAAGACTGCTTTCAGAACCAGATATGGTCATTATGAGTTCCTGGTTTTGTCATTTGGATTGACCAATGCCCCAGCCGCGTTCATGCAATTGATGAACAGCGTGTTTCAGCCTTACCTTGATTCTTTCATCATTGTGTTCATTGATGACATCCTGGTGTATTCTCGTAGCCAGGAGGAGCATGCTCGGCATTTAAGAGTTGTGTTGCAGAGGTTGAGGGAGGAGAAGCTTTATGCAAAATTCTCCAAGTGTGAGTTTTGGCTTGGTTCAGTAGCTTTCTTGGGGCACGTGGTGTCCATTGAGGGTATTCAGGTTGATCCGAAGAAGATTGAGGTGGTGCAGAATTGGCCCAGACCGTCCTCAGCTACAGAGATTAGGAGTTTCCTTGGTTTGGCGGGATATTACTGTCGCTTTGTGGAGGGATTATCTTCTATTGCTTCACCTTTGACCAGATTGACCTAGAAGGGTGCTCCATTCAGATGGTCCGATGAGTGTGAGGAGAGCTTTCAAAAGCTCAAGTCAGCATTGACCACAACTCCAGTTTTGGGTTTTGCCTACTGGTTCGAGTTCTTATACAGTCTACTGTGATGCTTCTAGAGTTGGCTTAGGAGCGGTATTGATGCAGGACGATAGGGTGATTGCCTACGCATCTAGACAGTTGAAGGTACACGAGAAGAATTACCCAGTGCACGATCTTGAGTTAGCTGCCATTGTTCATGCCTTAAAGATTTGGCGCCATTATTTGTATGGAGTGCAGTGTGAGATTTTCACTGACCATCGTAGCTTGTAGTATCTGCTGAAGCTGAAGGACTTGAATTTGCGTCAGAGAAGGTGGTTTGAGCTTCTCAAGGATTATGACCTCACTATTTTGTATCATCCGGGGAAGGCCAATGTAGTGGTCGATGCCCTGAGTCACAGAGTAGGGAGTTTGGGGAGTCTAGCCTACCTTCCAGCAGCAGAGTGACCTTTAGCACTCTAAGTTCAGGCTTTAGCGGGTCAGTTAGTGAGATTGGATTTGTCAGAGCCTCCACGGGTATTATCTAGTATGGCTTCCAAGTCTTCTCTATACGATCAGATTAGAGCACGCCAGTATGATGACCGGCACTTGTTAGTTCTTAGGACAGATTCCGTCGAGGTGATGCCAGGGATGTGACTATTGGTGATGACGGCGTTATGAGGATGCACGGCCGTATTTGTGTGCCCAATGTGGATGGGCTTCGAGAGTTGATATTAGCAGAGGCCCATAGCTCGCGGTATTCCATCCATTCGGGTATCGCGAAGATGTATCGGGATCTAAAACAGCAGTATTGGTGGAGGCGGATAAGGAGAGACATTGTCGAGTATGTAGCACGGTGTCTCAACTGCCAGCAGGTCAAGTATGAGCACCAGAGACCAGGTGGATTACTTCAGAGGTTAGATATTCCGGAGTGGAAGTGGGAGCGGATCACCATGGACTTTGTAGTTGGGCTTCCATGGACTTCGAGGAGATTTGATGCTATTTGGGTCATTGTGGATCGACTGACCAAGTCCNAGATATTGTTGAGTATGTAGCACGGTGTCTCAACTGCCAGCAGGTCAAGTATGAGCACCAGAGACCAGGTGGATTACTTCAGAGGTTAGATATTCCGGAGTGGAAGTGGGAGCGGATCACCATGGACTTTGTAGTTGGGCTTCCATGGACTTCGAGGAGATTTGATGCTATTTGGGTCATTGTGGATCGACTGACCAAGTCCGCGCACTTCATTCCTGTTGGTACTACTTATACTTCGGAGCGATTAGCTAGTATCTACATCAGGGAGATTTTCCGATTGCATGGAGTTCCGGTTTCTATCATTTACGACAGAGGTACTCAGTTCACATCTCAGTTTTGGAGGGCCGTGTATAGAGGTATGGGTACTCAGGTAGAGTTAAGCACAACATTTCATCCTCAGACCTACGGGCAGTCGGAACGGACTTTTCAGATTTTAGAGGACATGTTGCGTGCCTGTGTGATTGATTTTGGTGGGTCATGGGACCAGTTTCTGCCATTAGTGGAGTTTGCATATAATAATAGCTACAAGTCCAGTATTCAGATGGCCCCGTATGAGGCTTTATATGGTAGGAGGTGTAGATCTCCGGTTGGTTGGTTCGAGCCCGGTGAGGCTAGGCTATTGGGCACAGATTTAGTTCAGGATGCGTTGGAGAAGGTGAAATTGATTCAGGAGCGGCTTCGCACAGCGCAGCCTAGGAAGAAGAGTTATGCGGACCGGAAGGTCCGGGATGTGTCATTCATGGAGGGTGATAAGGTATTGCTGAAGGTGTCACCCATGAAGGGTGTTATGAGGTTCGGAAAGAGGGGAAAGTTGAGTCCCCGGTTTATTGGTCCTTTTGAGGTGCTTCAAAAGATTGGGGAGGTGGCTTATAGACTTGCCTTGCCACCCAGCTTATCGAGCGTTCATCCGATATTCCATGTGTCGATGCTCCAGAAGTATGTTGGTGACCCGTCTCATGTTTTAGACTTCAGCACAGTTCAGCTCGAGGGTGATATGTCATATGAGGTTGAGCTAGTTGCCATTTTGGCTCGTCAGGTCAGGAAGTTGAGGTCTAAGGATATAGATTTAGTGAAGGTACAGTGGAGAGGTCAGCCAGTGGAGGAGGCTACTTGGGAGACCGAGCAGGAGATGCGAAGCAGATATCCTCACTTGTTTGAGACTCCAAGTATGTTTCTAGACCCGTTCGAGGACGAACGTTTGTTTAAGAGGGGGAGAACGTAACGACCCGTCCGGTCGTTTCATAGAATCTGCATTATTATTATTGTTATTTCCTTTTCATGCATTGTTTATACTGTTTAGGAGGTGTTGGAGTTGGTTGGCTCGGGTTCGGAATGGTTGTAGTAGGAATTGAGACACTTAGTCTCTAAAAGTAGCCTTATAGTTGGGAAAGTCAACTGGGGGTTGACATATTGGTAAACGACCTCGGAATGCGGATTTTATTACTCGGATAGATTCGTTAGGTGATTTGGTACTTAAGAGTGTATTCGAAATAGTTTTGTGATGTCCGGTGTAGAATTAGGCTTGAATTGGCGAAAGTTAGTTTTTGGTGATTTCCGATCGGCAGTGGAAAATAGGCTATCGGGATCGGAATGGAATTCCGAAAGCTGGAACAGGTCTGTAATAGCATTTTGGATATGCGTGCAAAATTTCAGATCAATCGGAGGTATTTTGGATAGTTTCGACATCGTTGGTGGAATATAGAAATTTCAAAGTTCATAGGCTTGAATTTGAAGTGATTTTGGTGTTTTGATGTTGTTTTAGGTGTTTCGAAGGCTCGAATAAGTTTGAATGATGTTATGGGATATGTTCGTAGGTTTTGTTGGGGTCTCGGGGGTCTCGGGGGCCTCGGGTGAGTTTCGGGTGGTTAACGGATCGATTTTTGGTTTGGAACTTGGTTGTTTTTGCTGGTGTTGTATTGCAGAGAAAATGTTCATCGCGTTCGCGGGAGGGGCCCCGCGTTCGCGGAGGGTTAATTGGTGAGACTGCAGATTTATTCTTCGCGTTCGCGAAGGGATGAATGCGAACGCGAAGGTCTAGGTTGAGGAAGCATCGCGTTCGCGGTCAGGGGCATGCGTTCGCGAAGAAGGATTGGCGGTTGGTGACTCAAGGGGTTTTGTCCTATGCGATCGCGAGGGGTTGACCGCGTTCGCGGAAGGCTGGCCAGGAAATGCATCGCGATCGCGACCCAGTTAGCGCGTTCGCGTAGAGTTAAGTTGAGGCCTGGGGATTTTTTGATTCGCGAACGCGGGGAGGAGGCCGCGTTCGCGATGAAGGAATACCTGGGCAGTATAAATTAAACTCATTCGCGACCCTTTCCCACTTTTCCACCATTTTGGAATAGGAATAGAGCTTTTGGAGCGATTTTGAAGAGAGAAAATGATTGTTCTTCATTAAGGTAAGGATTTTGGACCTCATAACCTGATTATATGTGATTAAGGACTAAATTAACAGTTTTAATTAGGGAAAATCAGTGGAAAAAGTTGAGATTAAGGCTTGAGTTTAAGAGGCCTTTTAGAAGTGATTTGAGGGGTCAATCGGACTCCGATTTCGGAGTTCTTTATATGTACGGACTCATGAGATAGTGAGGATCGTTTTGGTATAAAGTTTGTCGAGTTCCGAGATGTGAGCTCGGGGGTCGGGTTTTGGCTAAATTCGGGTTTTGTGCTTAAAGTTGATATTTTTCGATTGGGTTTCATTCCCTTAGTATATTTTGATGTGATGAATCTGAAATTGATAGATTTGGAGCACTCCGAAGTTGATTCGAGGGGCAAGCGTGTTGCAGAGTAGCTTTTCGGGCTAGTTTGAGGTAAGTAATGTCTTTAAATCATGTCTTGAGGGTATGAAACCCCGGACTTTTCATCCCTTCACGGTTTTGGAGTGACGCACACACTGGATGGCGAGTGTGGGGCGGGCACAAATTGGAAATTTGGAAATATGTCCCTTTTTAGGCAACTATTGAGTTGCAAAACCGCTTTTAAAGCATATGTTTTACAGTATTACTATGATGTGATATATTTTGGATGTAAGCCATGTTTGGGGCCTAGTGCCGATCTGTTTAACCCCTTGGGGGCTATTTTTCTTATGTTCCTCACTTATTATACTATGATTTTACACTCATTCATTCTTGAAGAATTGTTTTGACACTCTAAGTTACTGATATTATTTCTTGAAATGAAATACTATTTTGGGTCGAGAACCCCGTTTATTGTGGCACGCGTGGCATGTTGAGAGTGACTGAGTTAGGCCGAGAGCCTACATTGTGAGGATATTTATGATATGAGAGAGGCCGAGTGCCTGAGAGATGATTTATGCCATGATTTGTCTTGTTTATAGCGCTTGGGTTGTAAGAGGCCCTCCGGAGTCTGTTTACCCCCCGTGAGCGCACGTACCTACTGAGTGCGAGTGACGAGTGATTGGGAGGTATGAGTGGCTGTGAGGTGCTGAGTGACTAGTATTGAGTGATGGTAAGGTGTTGAGTGACTATTTATGAGTGATGATTTGGCCCGAGGGGCGGTTATGATGATATTTTTACTGAGTTTTGATTATGATTCACTTCAGTCTTCTATACTGATATTTTTGGGAGTTTTACTGAGAAACATTGAAAATATACTTGTTCAAAGAATTTTATGGAAATTGGTTTTTCAAGCTTATGTATTAAATATATACTTTACTTAGACTCTGTGTTTTACTATTTGTGAATTGGTGTATTTGTGCTGTGTGTTTCTTATTGTTCAGACTTGATTTATTTTTATTACTACTGAGTTGCCGTACTAATCATTACTCCCTGCACCTCTGTGTGAATATCCAGGTATTGGTTCATAGCAGTAGCCATCCGAGTTCGTTATCGTCATCTTTTGGGATTTCAAGGTAGATGTCCAGCGTCCGCAGCTTCTCAATTTCCCTTCCTTCATATAGTATTTAGCATTTTGTTCCGAGATATTATTTTGATGACATTAGCAATGTTAGTTTATTTTTAGATGCTCGTGATCATTGACTCCAGTTCTGGTGAATAGTATATATTGTTGGATTATTTATGTTTTGTTCAGGACTTAGATAAATTTATACTTGCTATGGAATATTATTAATGATTATGAGAAATTTATTTAAAAGAATTGGGTAGTTATGTGATAGTGGCTAGCTTATTTCCACGATAGGTGCCATCACGATCTTTTAGGATTTGGGGTCATGACAGTCATGCTGAGAGGGGTCTATCCGGCTGCACACGAAAGTGGACCACCCTTTTGCTTCAAAGCTCAGAGTGTTCCTATGAATTAGAAATCCCGGTGTAAGCCAGGCTGGAGTAGTCCCAGGAATGGCTATCATTGATGCAAGCCATGGACGGGCTAAATTATCCAATGCCACATTCTCCAAATAAAGGGATGCGTCCACATCATCGAACCCAGCATACCAATTCAGCGTCTTGCCATCAAATTTAATCTTTCGGTTCCATACCTTGGTCACATATGTGCCCTTTATTATGTGGGCGACATTGGCATAAAATTCGTTGACCAAGTACTCTTTGGCCTCCGGTAGTTTTGCTGGTGAAGAACTTCCACCCCACTCTTTCATTAAATTGCCTCTTAACATTTGGGTGCTGAGGTAGAAGATCTCTCTTTATGAATCCCTCTCGAGTGTGAGTGACCTTTGAGGCCACCATTACCGGAACTTGTGGTAGGCTTCTCGCTGACGAATCTGTCTTGCCACACTACGGGGTTCCTTCACCACACCATACCCCCAGCCCGGGTGTCACTGCCTCTCCCATCATCCGGGACATCCTCTTCACTAGCAACATTAACTGGAGCCTCCGTGGAGGACAGAGTTGCAGTAGTTAGGGAAGGTGGTGTAAGAGTCTCACTACCTCCTTCCGATCCATCAGACGACCCAGACAAGGAGGTAGATTCATTGACGAGGTGGAAGGGATGAGATTGTGCCTCTTGTTGGGTTTTGGCATCTTGCCCCTAAGAAATCACCCGGGATGGGACATATTCACTCGTTTCAGAAGTGTCTGGAGTGGGTCTTTTGAGGGTCTGTTTCTTTCCAATGACTCTTGGGGGAGCTAAGGGTGCAATCTGTTTCCCTTTCCCCGGGCCCCGGGAGGATTCATCCCTTCCTTGTTGTTTTTCCGGACCGCCACGAGATCTAACCATTATCTGCATATACAATCAGTGAAAGCTCATTAGTATTATTGTTCAATGAATCATCAAAAGAAAGAAGAAGAATTGATCTCAGTGCTTCTCAGTAAAGAGATCCGCTGACAGCGAAAAAAGGGGCGCGGCCGCGGAATGGCCTTCGCGATCCGCATAAAAAGGAACACGGCCACGAAAGAGAGGGGTTCATAGTAACCACTATCTGATCACGGATTTCCGCTAACAGTGAAATAATGGGCGTGGCCGCGAAACATTAAACATTGACCGCGTAAAAATTAACGCGGCCGCGGACCCAAATTGCTATGTCTCTGAAGATCAAGAGCGCGGTCCAAGAAATTATGGACGCGGCCACGTAATGTTAACTTATACCCGCAAAACAATCTTCGCGGCCGGGAACAGTCAACCAATTCAGCACATACAAACTCATGAACGCGGACCGCAAAATTTGGGCCGCGGTCCGCGGAATTCAAAACGTACAAGCATTGAAGAAAGATCTACGACCTAGGGTTTCACGTATAAAAAAAAATTTGCAATTAACCGGTATAGTGAATAACCCCATCCCCCATTAAGCATGAAAATCAATTACCCATCTTGAATTAGGAATGCATCATTTTGACTTTGGCATGTATTAACCCTAACTAAAGAAAAGAAAGAGTAAAACTATAAGAAAAGAAAACAAAGAGACAAAATTCATATGAAATTGAGCATACCAGTTGATTCATTTGTGGTAGAAACTAACTCTTGATTAATAATATGAAATTGAGATCTGGAGCAGAGGGAGATGAATAGTAGGTTATTGTTGTGAAAGTGAAGGGTTCGAAAAGTGTAAAAGGAAGTGGGTTCGTCTATTTATACTAGAAGCACAAGGACCCACCGACTTACCTGAGCGTGGTCCACGGAATTTCACCGCAGTCCGCACTTTTACCTTTTAGAAAGGTTGTTGTTAGAACAACTCCGCTGAGAGCGGAAAAACGGGCGTGGCCACGAAAGAGCGGACTCCAAAATTTCAACCGCGGATGCGTATGCAACTTCAGAGAGTTGCTATTCTGGACTTTTCAAGTCCGCGTACGCTAACCATTTACGCCTCTGCGAAAAGCATCCGCTGACCGGGAAATTTTGAGCGCGGTTAGCGTAATTCTCACACTTAGGGAAATTTCTTCAGCAACAGTCCTGCACTGCACTGCACAAACTATTCCTACACAAATCTCACAACTAGTTAGTTCAAAATAAAGCCTAATCTAAGAAGAAAATGAAAAAGAAAGAAAAAAACACTTGGGTTGCCTCCTAAGAAGCGCCTGATTTAACGTCGCGGCACGACGCAGGTTACCATCATCATTGGAGATTAATCAAGGCCACCACGTGGCTGTCATCAAACTTGCCCAAGTAATGCTTAAGTCGTGCCCATTAACCCTGAATATTTAACCATTTTTATTTTTCAAGTCAAGAGCACCAAAGAGTGTTACATGCACTACTTCAAAGGGGCCACTCCATTTAGACTTGAGCTTTCTCGGAAACAGACGTAACCGGGAGTCGAAAAGAAGGACCAAATCACTCTCCTTGAATTCCTTGTTTTGGGAATATTTGTCGTGCAAGTATTTCATCTTCTCCTTGTACAATAATGAGCTGGAATAGCCATGAAATCGGAATTCATCTAGCTCATTGAGTTGTTCCACTCACAGATTTGCTGCAACACCCACTCAAGATTTAACCTCTTCAAGGCACACATGGCTTTATGTTCTAGCTCAACTGGCAAATAGCATGCTTTCCCAAACACCAACTGGTACGGAGACATACCGATTGGAGTCTTATATGCAGTCCTATAAGTCCACAACGCATCATCGAGCTTCATTGACCAATCTGTTCTATTTGCATTCACAGTTTTTGACAATATGCTTTTGATTTCCCTGTTTGAGACCTCCACTTGTCCACTAGCTTGGGGATGATAAGGAGTTGACACCTTATGATTGACACCGTACTTTGAAAGCAAAGTGTCAAATACACTATTGCAGAAATGAGACCCCCCATCACTGATGATTGCCCGATGAGTGCCAAACCGTGTGAAGATATTTTTCTTGAGGAACGCCACCACACTCCGAGCCTCGTTGTTGGGCAAAGCCACGGCTTCTACCTACTTGGAAACATAATGAACGGCCACAAGAATGTAAGTGTTGTCACACGAACTCACAAAAGGCCCCATGAAGTCTATGCCCCACACGTCAAAAATGTCAATTTCAAGATTAGTGGTGAGAGGCATTTCATCCTTCTTTGATATTCCCCCAGCTCTCTGGAATTCATCACACCTCTTGACAAGATAACTTGCATCTTTATACAGGGTTGGCCAATAAAATCCACAACTAAGAACCTTGGAAGCAATTCTCGCCCCACCGTGATGACCACCGTAGGGCGAGGAATGACAAGCATCAAGTATACTCATTTGCTCCTCCTCTGGGACACATCTACGAATCACCCCGTCATTGCAAATCTTGAAAAAATAGGGTTCATCCCAATAATAATCCAAATTGTCCCGCTTGAGTTTCTTCCTTTGGTTAGAAGAGAGCTCACACAGGACAATGCCTGTAACAAGGAAATTAGCAACATCCGCGAACCAAGGCATACCATTCAAAGAAACCGAGAGGAGTTGCTCATCCGGGAATGCATCATTAATTTCGAGACCATCTTTGGGCCTCCCTTCCTCTTCTAAGCGAGACAAATGATCCGCTGCCTGATTTTCACTTCCTTTTCTCTCAATGATATCGAGGTCAAACTCTTGAAGCAACAACACCCATCTCATCAATCTAGCTTTCGAGTCATTTTTTGTCATCAAGTAACGGAGTGCCTCGTGATCGGTGTGAACAATCACTTTGGCACCCATGAGATAAGGCCTAAACTTCTCCATAGCGAACACAATTCCTAACAACTCTTTCTCCGTCACCATATAATTAACCTGGGCATCATTCATCATTTTTCTTGCATAGTACACCAGGTGAAATATCTTGTTTATCCTTTAACCGCTCCTATCGCAACGTCACTTGCATCGCACATAAGCTCAAAAGGTGAGCTCCAATTGGGTGCAGTAATGATTGGAGTGGTTGTCAATTTATACTTTAGAAGTTCAAAAGCCTTCATGCACTCTTCATTGAACACAAACTTTGCATCCTTTTCTAGCAGCTTGCACAAGGGGTTCACCACTTTGGAGAAGTCTTTGATGAAACTTCGGTAAAATCCCAGCGTGCCCAAGAAAGCTCCTAACTCCCTTGACAGAAGTAGGAGGAGGTAGCTTTGAAATCACTTCTATATTCGCCTTGTCCACTTCGATTCCATTCTTTGAGATCTTATGGCCGAGGACAATGCCCTCCTCGACCATAAAGTGGCATTTTTCCTAGTTAAGCACAAGATTTGTCTCTTCACATCGGGATAGAACCTTGTCAATATTTTCCAAGCATTCTTCAAATGAGTCACCCACAACACTAAAATCATCCATAAAGACTTCGAGGAAGTCCTCCACCATGTCCTTAAATATAGCCATCATGCACCGACGTAAGGTAGCAGGTGCATTACACAATCCAAACGGCATCCGTGAGAATGCAAATGTTCCATATGGGCATGTGAAGGTAGTTTTCTCTTGGTCTTCCGGGGCTATAAAAATCTTGTTGTACACTGAGTACCCATCCAAAAAGCATTAGTAGGCACGCCCGGCAAGTCTGTCTAACATTTGATCAAGAAAGGGCAATGGAAAATGATCT
>MDKH01096296.1:0-119935 GCA_005239495.1 Nicotiana undulata | reverse complement strand
CGGCAGTGGCCATAATTGGCCGGAAAATCACAATTCACGAGTTAGGGTTTACACTTAGTGGCCATAATTGGCCGGAAAATCGTAAATGTTTAGGGGAGGGGATTAGAGTTGTAAGTTGTAGTGTGGGTAATTTTGTTGGGCCTGGGATTTTGGGCCCTGAAATTAGGCCAATTTGAAACAAGGGCCAATTTTATTTTTTCAAAAATAGTCGTCTTACTACTAATTAAATTCCTTTTATCAAAACGACTTAATTAATATTTTAACTAATTAAATAAACTAATTGATTAAGCTAATATATATTTTTTATGACTTTTATATATTAGTCTATCAATTAAGAAGTATTTAGTTTCTAAAAATGTGAATTAAACCTAATATTACATGAAATGAAAAAATGTGACAATTTTTATGATTTTAAAGTATTAAACATGCATGAAATGCAACTAAATAAAGAAAAGTTCCTAAAATTCATTAAAAGTTATTTTTTGATTATTTTTAGGAGTAATTTCCATGTGGGGCAAAAAATTGGGTGTTCACACGTGGTGCACTAGAAGGTCCGAGTCACCAATTACTAGCAATTCTTGAACATTCATGTCGACAGCCAAATTGAGCCCCAGTATGCAGGCTTCATATTCCGTCATATTGTTAGTGCATGGGAATATGAGTTTTGTAGACATTGGATAATGTTGACCGGTTTCTTATACCAAAACGGCTCAGATACCGACTCCTTTGAAATTTGTCGCTCTGTCAAAAAACATTCTCCAACCGTCGTAGGCTTTAGCAATGTCTTCTCCTACGAACGATACCTCTTCATCAGGAAAATACGTTTTTAAGGGTTCGTATTCTCCTCCTATCGGATTTTCGGCAAGATGGTATGCCAATGCTTGTCCTTTGACTGCTTTCTGAGTTACATAGATGATGTCGAACTCACTCGGCAAGATTTTCCACTTGGCCAGCTTCCCATTAGGCATGGGCTTCTGAAATATGTACTTCAGGGGATCCACCCTTGATATGAGATATGTAGTATAGGCACAGAAGTAGTGCCTTAGCTTTTGATCTATCTAGGTTATAGCGCATCAAGTGCTTTCTCGTTATGCTGCCCCAGAACACAACTGAAAGTTGCATCTAACACTACAAGGTAGAGTACTAGTGATCTACCAGGCTTTGGCGGGACTAAGACTAGCGGTGTGGACAAGTATTCCTTGATTTTGTCAAAATCCTTTTGACAATCCTCGGTCCAACTGGTTGCGGCATCCTTCTTCAGCATTTTGAAAATCGGTTCACATATTATTGTGGATTGTGCTATGAATCGGCTGATGTAGTTGAGGCGTCCCAAGAAACTCATCACATCCTTCTTACTTTTTGGTGGTGGTAATTACAGGAAGGCTTTGACCTTTGACGGGTCCAACTCTATTCCTCGGCAACTCACAACGAATCCCAACAATTTTCCGACAGGAAACCCCAATGCACACTTTGCGAGATTTAGCTTTAGGTATTACATCATCTTCTTATATGTAACGACCCGACCGGTCGTTTTGAGCTCTAGCGTGTCGTTCAGCAGTTTGAGGTCATCAGCAGCTTCATTTCAGGTATTATGACTCATACGCATGATCGGAATTGTAATTCGGGAAGTTCGGGTGGATTTGGAAAGAGAACTCTCATCTCAGAAACCTTAAGTTGGAAAATCGGTTAAGAGTGGAATTTGGAATAAACGACATCGGAATCGGGATTTGAAGATTCCAGCAGGTTCGTATGATGATTTCGGACTTGGGCGTATGTTCGGATCGGGTTTTGGATGACTCGGGAGTGTTTCAGCGTATATTGCGGAAGATAGCATTTTAGAAGAAACTTCATAAGTTTGGGTTGGAAGGCATTTCAGTGTTATAGATGTCCGTTTGGGATTCAAAGTCTGGGAATAGCTCCATATGGTGATTCTGGAGTTGGGAGCGCGATCGGAAGTGAATTCGGATGTCCGGAGGTCATTTTGAAGTCATTTGGCTAAAGAAAGAAATTTGGAGGTTTTTGAAGAATCCGACCGGAAGTGGAATTTTGATATCGGGGTCAGAATAAGATTTCAAAAGTAGGAGCAGGTCCGTAATGTCGAATATGACTTGCTTGCAAAATTTGGTGTCATTTCGAGAAGTATAGGTCGGTTCTGCGCATTGTTAACGAATTCAAGAACTTAAAGTTCTTAAGTTTGTTTCTAGGGGTTTTGAGCCGTCATTATGAGTTTTAGCGTTGTTTTGGGTGTTCCGAAGACTCGAGCAAGTCCATGGGATGATTTGAGACTTGTTAGAACATTCGGTTTGACGTTCCGAGGGCTCGGGTGAGTTCCGGGTAGGTCCCGGGATGTCTTTAAGCTAAAATATAGTTGTTGCAGGTCAGAGGGGTCAATTCCCTGAACCCACCACCGCGGTCCGCGGTCTTTTTGTGCTGGCCGCGGTGGGGGGCTTCGCGGCCGCGGTCGTGTTTTCGCGGTCCGCGGTGTAGGAGTTGGGCCTCTGGTCAGACTTCGGAGGCCTATATCTTTTGATCTACAAGGAAATTTAAGATGATTTAAAAACAAAAGTTGTAGCTCTTCGTGTCTAGTTTCCATAAAGATACAGAAATCGTAATTTGGACATCTGTATAGAGAGTTATGGACAAAATACTAAAGCATGTCACTGCAATTATTTTTCTTGGTTTTCTTCAGTTTTTCTTAACCTTGCTAGCGCGGTCGCGGTCCCTTTTTCGCTGATCGCGGTGGGGGGCCTGAGAGGGGTATAAATAAGTGGTATTTTCAGTTATTTTTCATTTTTCAAGACCCCAAAGACATAAGAGGCGATTTCCCAAACACTCTTTCTTCTCCAAAACGTTGGTAAAAGATTTCTAACTCATTTTCTTCACTCCTTAACTTCTTTTTACAAGATTGCATCCTAGAATCTAGGGTTTTCATGGTGGAATTGGGAATTTTGGGTAAAACCTAAGAATATTGAAATTTGAGAATTTAGACCTCAAATTGAGGTTAGATTCCAAAACCATTTATATATCCGGGCTCGGGGGCGAACGGGTAATCGGGTTTTGGTCCGAATTTTGAGTTTGGACCGAGCGGGCCCGGGTTCGACTTTTGACTTTTGGGGAAAGGCTTTAGAAAACTCACTTTCATGCATTAGAATTGATTCATTTAGCATTTATTGATATAATTAAGTAACATGTGGCTAGTTTCGAGTCCTTGGGAGACGAGTTTGAAGTTTCGGGCGCATTCTTGACCCGGAAAGTAGGTTCGACACGAGGTGAGTCTCCTTTCTAACCTTGTAAGAGGGAATTGTCCCCCATAGGTGATTTAAATGCTATGTGTACTTGTTTAGGGGCTACGTACGTACCAAGTGACGAGAGTCCGTACATGGCGGCTATTATTGTTATGTCCAGGTAGTTAGGCCCACAACATGCCTTATATTTTCCTTGAAATGACCTATGTGTTATGAACACCTGTTGTGCGTAGTAATGTTTTCTCTAAGACTTTGTGGCACTTGACTTGAAAGGTAATTGTACATCTATGGGATCAGGCCGTACCCCACGGCGGATTTGAAAGGTAATTGTACATCTATGGGATCGTGCTGTACGCCACGGCGGATTTGAAAGGTAATTATACATCTATGGGATCGGTTCGTACGCCACGGTGTATTTGAAAGGTAATTGTACATATATGGGATCGGGTCATACGCCACGGCGGATTTGAGAGGTATTTGTATATATATGGGATCGGGCTGTACGCCACGGTGGATTGGGAGAGTACTTGTAATATATATATGGGAGAGGGTCGTACCCCACAACGGATTGAAAGATATTGGCTTGACAGATACTTGGAAAAACGGAAAGTGTACATTATTCTGTAATTTTAGTAGCTACTTGAATTTCTGTACTTGTTATGTATTTGCTGCTCACTGCCTTACATGCCTACTGTATTTCATTATATCCTATCGTATGTTATATTATTGGACCTTAGTGAGTGTCAAGTCGACCTCTCGTCACTACTTCTTCGAGATTATACGGGATACTCACTGGGTACATATATATATTTATGTACTCATACTACATTTGTTGTGCATTTGTTGCACATGTATATTCATAGCAATGTGACTGACTTGGAGACTTAGATGAGCTGCATCACCAGCTAGGTGATGCAGCTGGAGCTATTTCAAAATCTCTTGTCCAATTTGTATTCGGACAAACTTTGTAGTAATTGTATAAGTTCTTAGAATTTTGCTCATGTACTTGTGTCACCGGGTTCTGGGAGGTGTTTGGGGTGTATTTTTCTAAAATGGAATACTGGATCGTTATTTCTATTAAATGGATTTCATCTAGTTATTATGTATTAAAGTGAAAGGTAACGATTTTAAAAATACTGAGACATGAATTTATTTTAAGTTAACTAAGGTTTGGCTTGCCTGACAGTGGTGTCCGGCGCCATCACGACCTTAAGGATTTTGGGTCGTGACAATATGGTATCAGAGCACTAGGTTCCCTTAGGTTTCAAAAGTCATGAGCAAGTCTAGTAGAGTGTTGTGGATCGGTACGGAGATGTCTGTACTTATCTTCGAGAGGCTACAGGGTTGTTAGGAGTACTTCCCTTCTTGATTCCTCATCGTGAAATTCGATTCCTCTAAGGCTTATGCCTATGTTTCTTCTTACTCAATCTTACGCGTCGCGAAGCGCTTGCTATGAATCGGTAATTTGAGGAATTGAAATGGTGCTACGGATAGGGTGCGTGATGTTTTCCATGCTTAATTGGTTGAGGCTGTTGTTGTAGCCGTGCAGAAGGATAATATGTTGTTCCAGCCAGTAGCTGTGATTCTGAGAACTTTGAGGTTATGCTCAGGTTGTGATAATGCTTTGATTGGTTAACTCGCGATGTCAATATGATGGAAGAATGCTTGCCCATATGTTGGGGTGATGAATGACTTGTAGGGAGGTCTTCTCAGAGCGTGATTTGAGATTTCAGCATTTCAGTTCCGGCGGAGGAAATGCAATGCATGGTCAAGTTTTGGATTGATAAAGTAATAAGACTTGGTATTGTCAAGAAAGGTGGAGTTTTCACCTGTGTTGTGGTATCATTGATTGATCGAATAGAGTGTGTTAAGTTCTCCAGTGTTATAGTTCTTCAGTTGCATTGGGTCAGAGTGTTGTGAAGTAGTATTGAAGAAGCGGTTGTCAGATATTGTGGTGTGGGGGGGGGTTCAGAATTGGATAGTTATTTCTCATGAAGGCAGCTCGAGAAAGATGATCTTGGGAGAGTTTGAAGTCGTGGTGATCTGCTGGTTCAAGAGCTACAGGGAATGATATTGAATTGAGTCCGCAATTGAGAAGCATGCGATGAAGGAAGACATGTGAAAAAGTGTCAGGTGGCGGATAAATCTCTAAATGACAGGCATCAGAGATGGAAGTTGGGAAATTGCTTAAAGGAATGAGTTTAACTAAGTGGGAAGGTGGCAGTGTATCCTATGAGTTCAGTGGTAAGACGGTTGCCTACCTTGAGGAGGAGTTAGAGTGATTTGAGAATTTTAGTGAACGGGGATTACGTCCGCAAGCTTAATCTGAAATGTTGGTTATTTGGCGGAATGTTGGGTGCAACAGGGAGGAGTGGTTAGGGATGAGGACGGATGCTATATGGCGGTGGATTTGAAGATGTTGTAGCGCATTTAGTAGGTGTCCATGAGAAGCGAAAGGACTGGTAAGGTTGGTGAATGAAAGTAGGCTTAGGATGGTGTATTGATATTGCATAGAGTGTGCATTTCAGCGTCGTTGGAAGGTGTCAGTTGGTGGTTTCCACAGGTGAGTTATCTCCTGTGAGCAGGTTAGCGGGCGTGCGGTTGGCAAGTTTTGCGAAGAATTCTAGTGACTATTCGGTAGGAGGAAGAATGTGTGAATGATGCTAGAGAATTTGAGTATTCAGGAAGTGCTAACAGGAGAATTTAGAAGGGTTTGACGGGTTGGTTGAGCAAGGTCATGTCAGCAATGAAGAAAGAATTTCAGTGGGGTCCAGAGTGGTGAAAGGAGTAGCTTCAGGGTAAGTGGGAGAGCCCCACCTCCTGCAATTGGGCTGTAGGATTTTCTTCTCAGGGGGGGTTACGAATTGTCGGCGTATTGGCAAGTTATTTTAGCTAAGGGGAAAGGAGTAAAATGGTAATGATGCATGGGATTTGATAAATGTGTGCAAAGTTGGCCCTATTGGACCAGGGTTAGGCTTTGGAATATTCAGAATTTATGCTTAAGGCATAGGCGAGTTGTTAGTGTAGTGACTCAGTCACGTGCTTCATTGAAAAGGGTGTTCTATGTTATTTTCAGCATGCAAGATAGTATTGAAGGAGTGACAAAAATAGACTCTAGATGGTGGAAATGGTCATTTGAAGGGGCATGAGACGCGTTGCGGGGTTTAGGCAGCATGGTCTCATGAATCAAGGTCACTCGGAATGAGTGAGGATTGAGTTTGCTATGAGTTGAAGGAAGTTACTACTATCTCTGAGGCTATTAAAGATGATTAAAAGAAGATAGACCGGTTAGCCATGGTTAACATGGCACATGTTCGACAGTGATCAGTTCCTTCGGTGTGATTGGGTATGTGTATGGTTTGTTCGTGCAGATGTATGTAGGGCATGTTGGCCGTTGTAATAAGTTTCATTGGAAGCATTCAAGTTCTATGGCCTGTCAGATATAGGCGGATCCCGGAAAGTTTATGGTGGTTCAGACCACTATTTAATGAGTTGGCATGTATTGTGTTTGTGAGAATTCACTCGTGTGTTGTTATGATTCTCGTGAATTGAGGTAAGTAAAGGTTTTCTATATGATAAAGTGTCCAATCTATTAAGGGTTCAGGAATTATGATGAAATTTCTATGATATTCCATATCGGCATGTTAGGAGCAGTAGTTAGTGTGGAACTGGAGGTAAGGATCGAGATTGCGGTTCGGTGTTAACCAGGATGTCATGATCTCGTAGGAGCAAGAACAAAGGATTTGAATGTTTAGAATAAACTGGTGTTACCTTCAGTGCCACCTGAGATCGATGTTCAGTGAAAGAGGCTTATGTCCCGGTCATGGGTTCTTGATGTGCTTTGCAGCATTTGTGTAGTCAAGAGTAGGGGTGTTCAAACTTGTTACCTTGCGTGGAAAGTCATGGGAGCTTGACCGCGGGAAGATTTCATTAGTGTGACTTGTAGTCACCTAAGGGATTGAAAGTATTAGACCAGGTATAAAGGAATGTAATATTGCTTAATTGAGAATTTATGCTTGGAAGGCGTTCGGTTCAGTCGATTATGGACTGTGGGGTTCCTGTCCCGGCTATGAAGGTGGTTCTTGTTTATTATGAGAAGAATCAGGGTATTATGGACCCAGGTGAAGCTATTAGCTTAGTTCAGTGCAAGCGGAATCGATTTGAAGTGTGAAACTGGATTTAAAACAAGATTTTGGGCTTCATACGAGTCAGGTGTGTTCATTTCAGTATAGCGCTCCGCAAAGAAGGAGTGTTGGAATATCAGATGTTGTTTCGTCTTCGTTGATTCGGGTCTATTGTGATTGTGCCATATGAGTTGTGAAACGGTTTGATAATTTCTTATGTGTTGAGATTCCACGTAGTGATGTGGTTATGTGAGCAGAGTGGCTCTTGAGATTCAGGTTATATATATCGCACCTCAGTTGTGCTTGAGTTTGTAACATATGGCCCTACCAGTCTCCCCAGAATGGTATTATGCACTTAGCGTGCTTGTGACCGATATTCAGTAATTTGTAATAGTGAGCAATTCAGCTCTGTGTATATTTCCTTATGTAAATCTTATGATGGGATTGGGTGGCACGCCGCCACGGGTTTGTTATTTGGATCGGGTTGCACGCCGCAACAGTGTGATGTTGAGTATTGTTCCCAATAATTATTTTTCTTGTGTTTTACTTCCTAGTTTTCTGAGGAAAGATCATATTAGTTGCGTGAGTTGAGTAGTCCCTTCCCTGAGTCATATTCTTATGTATCATGTTCGAGATATGGCCTATTGGCACATTGTGGCATCGTGTGTGACTGTTGGTTATGTCTGGGGTGATTGGTTATCTAAGCAGCTCATACTGGGTGAGACGAGACTGTTGGATCAGGGGTCAAGTGCGATGTGATTATCTGAAGTAAACTATAGTCCAATCACCATTATTTGGTCTGTAATGAGATGGTGATCTAAGTCAAGAGAAAGGATTTCGATGTTTTGGTTAACTCTGCAGTTGGTTATGAAATTTCTACCCATCTCCTCCGTTGTGATGGTATCGTCAGCATTATAGCAGGATGTATGTATATATCTTATAAAGGGCATTGAGAGCATCAGATTCGTAGAGTTTTGGCTATTAAGGTTCATGGAGTGTCATTTTGGTTAGAAGATGGACTATGTAGTGTGGCGTCGATTCAGCAAAGGTACGCAGTTGTGTTCTGGTGCCTTGTGTAGTAGTTAATACAATGTTCATATATTAGAAACAGGCCTGGCAGAGAATTTTCCTTGTTGGAATTGATTTCGGAATTTACTGTATGGATAAAGGAGGTTATCTTCAGATTTTATCAAAGCTTATGTGTTCAACTGGGTTGTGGCAGCACGGGCAGGTGCACAAGGTGTTGGTCAGTGATTTCAGATGTCTCAAGAGAAGTTCTTGGCACGTTCGAGGACGAACGTCTGTTTAAGTGGGGGAGAATGTAACGAACCGACCGGTCGTTTTGAGATCTAGCACGTCGTTCAGTAGTTTGAGGTCATCAACAGATTAATTTCATGGTGATTCTGGAGTTGGGAGCGCGATCGGAAGTGAATTCGGATGTCCGGAGGTCATTTTGAAGTCATTTGGCTAAAGATAGAAATTTGGAGGTTTTTGAAGAATCCGACCGGAAGTGGAATTTTGATATCGGGGTCAGAATGCGATTTCGAAAGTAGGATCAGGTCCGTAATGTCGAATATGACTTGATCGGGCGGTCCGCGGTCCTTTTTGTGCTGGCCGCAGTGGGGGGCTTCGCAGCCGCGGTCGTGTTTTCGCGGTCTGCGGTGGAGGAGCTGGGCCACTGGTCCGAATTCGGAGGCCTATATCATTTGATCTACAAGGAATTTTAAGATGATTCAAAAACAAAAATTGTAGCTCTTCGTCTCTAGTTTCCATAAAGTTAAATAAATTGTAATTTGGACATCGGTAGAGAAAGGTATGGCCAAAATACTAAAGTATGTCACTACAGTCGTTTTTCTTGGTTTTCTTCAGTTTTTCTTGACCTTGCTAGCGCGGACGCGGTCCCTTTTTCATTGACCGCGGTGGGGGGCCTGAGAGGGGTATAAATAAGTGGTATTTTCAGTTATTTTTCATTTTTCAAGACCCCAAAGACATAAGAGGCGATTTCCCAAACACTCTTTCTTTTCCAAAACGTTGGTAAGTGATTTCTAACTCATTTTCTTCACTCATTGACTTCTTTTTATAAGATTGCATCCTAGAATATAGGATTTTCATGGTGGAATTGGGAATTTTGGGTAAAACCTAAGAATATTGAAATTTGGGAATTTAGACCTCAAATTGAGGTCGGATTCCAAAACCATTTATATATCTGGGCTCGGGGGCGAACGGGTAATCGAGTTTTGGTCTGAATTTCGGGTTTGGACCGAGTGGGCCAGAATTCGATTTTTGACTTTTGGGGAAAGGCTTTAGAAAACTCACTTCCATGCATTAGAATTGATTCATTTAGCATTTATTGATATAATTAAGTAACATGTGGCTAGTTTCGAGTCCTTGGGAGACGAGTTTGAAGTTTCGGGCGCATTCTTGACCCGGAAAGTAGGTTCGACACGAGGTGAGTCTCCTTTCTAACCTTGTAAGAGAAAATTTCCCCTCTAGGTGATTTAAATGCTATGTGTACTTTTTTGGGGGCTACGTACGTACCAAGTGATGAGAGTCCGAACGTGGCAGCTATTATTGTTATGTCCGGGTAGTTAGGCCCACAACGTGCCTTATATTTTCCTTGAAATGACCTATGTGTTATGAACACCTGTTGTGCGTAGTAGTGTTTTCTCTAAGACTTTGTGGCACTTGACTTGAAAGGTAATTGTACATCTATGGGATTGGGTCGTAAGCCAAGGCAGATTTGAAAGGTAATTGTACATTTATGGGATAGGGATGTACGTCACAGTGGATTTGAAAGGTAATTGTACATATATGAGATCGGGTCATACGCCACGGCAGATTTGAGAGGTATTTGTGTATATATATATATATATATATATATATATGGGATCGGGTCGTACGCCATGATGGATTGGAAGAATACTTGTAATATATATATGGGAGCGGGCCGTACGCCCTGGCGGATTGAAAGATATTGGCTTGACAGATACTTGGAAAAATGAAAAGTGTACATTGTTGTGTAATTTCAGTAGCTACTTGGATTTCTGTACTTGTTATGTATTTGTTGCTAACTACCTTACCTGCCTACTGTATTTCATTATATCCTGTCGTATGTTATATTATTGGACCTTAATGAGTGTCAAGTCGGCCTCTCGTCACTACTTCTTCGAGATTAGACGGGATAATCACTGGGTACATATATATATTTATGGACTCATACTACACTTGTTGTGCATTTGTTGCACATGTATATTCATAGCAATGTGACTGACTTGGAGACTTAGATGAGCTGCATCACCTAGAGACGACCCGCAGGCGACAGAGTCTTCCTCATATGTATTTGTACTTTATTTTCAAAATCTCTTGTCCAATTTGTATTCGGACAAGCTTCGTAGTAATTGTATAAGTCCTTAGAATTTTGCTCATGTACTTGTGTCACCGGGTTCTGGGAGGTGTTTGGGGTGTATTTTGCTAAAATGGAATACTGGACCGTTATTTCTATTAAATGTATTTCATCTAGTTATTATGTATTAACGTGAAAGGTAACGATTTTAAAAATACTGAGATAGGAATTTATTTTAAGTTAACTAAGGTTTGGCTTGCCTGATAGTGGTGTCCGGCGCCATCACGACCTTAAGGATTTTGGGTCGTGACATTATATTTCTTCCACATCACTGTCCTTTTGTTGCGTTGTCTCATTACATGTCACAGTCGTTGGTTCATCAAGATAAGAAATAGTAATGATATTTGGATAAAGATATGAAAGAAAAATAGTAATAATAAAACATCAAGCCATTTAAAGTTTTAACAAAATGATTTCAATAACTCAAATATTGTTTTTCGAAACGGAACACTGAAAATATTTTTTAAAACAAAATGCAAAAGAGGAAATCATTTTCAAAAGTAAACAAATGCTATCAGCTTTGCTACCCCGAGACTCGTCGGCCCCTTGATGTTTTAACGGTCCAGTTCTAGAGGAACGCTCCCTTCTCCACTGTCTGGATAGTAAGGACTTCTTCCTCCTCCTTCTCGACAATCACACAGCAGTCCATATCATCGTTTTCCAAGAACAAATTCCTCAATGCTGCCAATGCTTCTTTTTCCTCTAATCCCCATATGATATCAGCCTGATGGAAGGTCTGATTCAGGTGCAGTACATGTTGCTCAAGAGGGTAGTATGGACCACGCCATGGTGGCGACCAATCATCATATTCCTACCAGGTATACGGATATCCAAGCCCAAAAGTTGTGCCATGACGTTTCAGTTGTATTGGCTTGGAGATGCCTTGAAGATTTTTACCGATCCCCTTACCAGGTTCGTACCCTCTCCATGCTAGCATGCTTTCTACCTTGCTACTCCACCACTTATCCTTCTTGATTGCGTTAACACGCTCGATGCGATGGTAGGTTTATCCACCTAACTTCCTTCTGTTTTCTACCACCGGAACAGTCTGACTGGTGTAAATGGGGTTACTTCCATATCCATGGATGATCACTTCTTGATGGTTCCACTCAAATTTTACATCCTGGTGCAAGGTAGACGCGACAGTCCCAACGGCATGTATCCAAGGCCGTCCTAGCAGTAGATTGTAGGAGGCGGATTGTCACGACCCAAATCCTAACAGGCCGTGATGGTGCCTATCGTGGAACTAGGCTAGCCAACCATCACATTAATACACTTTTGTTCAATTATAATTGTTCACAATTTAACAATAAGCATGCAACCATAGCATAAATAATGAAATTAATGTCTTAGCGTGCCCATATCAGCCTAAACAACCTCCCAAGAACTGGAGTCAATAGTCATGAGCATCTAAGAATAAATAATTATAACTCTGCTAAAACTATAATATATGTCTCTGAATCAAATGCTAAAACTAAATAAGGAAAGGAAATGGAGAAGCTGTGGACGCTGGACAGCTACCTCGAAATCTCGTGAAATGCTGTTATCGAACCTGCGTCAGCTACTGCTGCGAGCTAGTATATGGATATGTGCACAGAGGCACAGGGAGTCTTTATGAGTACGCCAACTCAGTAGTAATGAAAATAAATCACAGTTTGAGTAATATAAACACACAGAACAGATCACAATTTCACAAAAGCTAGTAAAATACCAAGTCACCAGGTAGTATTCAGCAAATACATAAGTTCGAAATCAGTTTCCAGGAATCCTTTGAACCAAGTGTAATATCAGTATATCTCAGTAAAATTCTCAGTAAAACCAGGTTGAAAACGAAGTAATTCATAGTTTGAAAACTCAGTAAAAATCTTCATAAACTGCCCCTCGGGCTATAATCATTTCTCGTAACAATTTCTTTAAGTATCAGCCCATCAGGCAACCTCACAATCACTCCTCCTATCAGGCAACCGCACAATCACTCTGCCCATCAAGCAACCTCACAATCACTCTGCCCATCATGAAACCTCACAATCACTCTGCCCATCAGGCATCCTCACCATCACTCATCATAAGCCCTGCGGGCATCACTCAATCGGTACTGACGCTCACTGGGGGTGTGTTACAGACTCCGGAGGGGCTCCTACAGCCCAGGCGCTATAATAAGCCACATCATGGCACAAATCACACACAATATAGGCCCGCACCCTCACTCATATCATATCAATCTCACAATATAGGCCAGCAGCCTTACTCGTATCATAACATCCTCACAATATAGGCCAGCAGCCTCACTCAGTCAAACACTCTCAATTTGCCCTTCAGGCCATAATATACCGGGTTCTCGACCCAAAAACAATGTTTCATTTTCAAGAAGTAGTATCAAAATACTATGAGTGTCAAAACAATTTCACAGAAAAGACTGAGTGAAAAATCATAACATATCAATGAGGAAAATATAGTAAACACAACCCTCAAAGGGTAAACAAGTTGGCACTAGGCCCCAAACACGACTTACAATCCAATTCATATCATAATAAAATAATACT
Organism: Nicotiana undulata; assembly: GCA_005239495.1. Taxonomy (NCBI): domain Eukaryota; kingdom Viridiplantae; phylum Streptophyta; class Magnoliopsida; order Solanales; family Solanaceae; genus Nicotiana; species Nicotiana undulata. Next base: position 106,620 of record MDKH01096296.1, on the reverse strand, counting down.
AATTTAAGCATAGGCTTAGAAATCGGTTTCGCAACTCAATAGTCGCCTAAATAGGAAAGATGTTTCCAAAGTTTCCACCTTTTCATTTCAAAACTCGTGAAAGGGTGCATAGTCCGAGGTTTCATACCCTCCGGACAGGATTTAAAGACATTACTTACCTCAAAACTAGCCCGTAACTATTCCACGACACGCTTGCCTCGCAAATCAACCTCCTAAGGCTCCAAATCTACCAATTTCAGATTTTTATCATCAATATGTGCTTAAGGAACGAATTCCAATTGAAAGATATCAAATTTAGCTAAAAAAATCCGAAACCGGTCAAAACTCGACCCCCGGGCCCGCATCTCAAAACTCAAAAATTCTTATACCAAAATGTTCTTCATCATCTCACGAGTCCGTACATATAAAGAACACTAAAATCGGAGTTCGTTTGACCCCTTAAATCGACCTCTAAAGGTCTCATAATCTCAAGCCCTAGCCCCAACTTTTTTTACTGATTTTTGTGAATTAAACACTGTGATTATGCTCCTTAATCACATATGATCGAGTTTTAATGACCAAAATACTTACCTCTATGAAGAACGCTGATTTTTTCTCTTCAAAATCGCCTCAAAAGCTTCTTCCCGTTCAAAAATGGTGTTAAAATAGGTTGTGGTCGCGGAAGGGTTTTAATTTAACTGCCCAGGTAATTATTCATCGCGATCGCGGGACCCACATCGCGATCGCGATTCACAATTCTTTTGCTGTCCAAAAATACTCTCCAGGATCGCAACAAAGCCCATGCGATCGCGGTTCAATAGAACCTCAACCTACGCGATCGCAGTCCGGCTCATGCGATCGCGAAGAACAACTGACCCCGCTCCCCACGCACCTGGCTAACTCTACGCGATCGCGGACTAGGCCTACGCGATCGCGCTGCATAAGTTCCTCACCTCACTCGATCGCGACCAGACTTCCGCGATCGCGATGCACAAATATGACCAGGCTCCAGGTTACTCTACGCGATCGCGGACCGTTCCTCGCGATCGCAGTGAACATTATTCTGCTGCACTTACACCAGCAAAATATCAGATTTCCTAAGGCCAAAAATGCATATTAACCACCCAAAATCAATCCCGAGCCCCTCGGGACCCCAACCAAACCTACTAACATGTCTCATATGATCATTCAAACTTAGTTGCACCCCTGGAACACCAAAACTAACATCAAACACCAAAAACACACCGGATTCAAGCCTAAGAACTTTGATATTTCTAAAATTCACCAACGATGCCGAAACTATCCAAATCAACTCCGATTGACCTGAAATTTTGCAGACACATCCAAAATGACATTACAAACTTGTTCCAACTGTCGAAATTCCATTCCGACCCCGATAGCCTATTTTCCACTGCCGACCGGAAATCGCCAAAAACTAACTTTCGTCAATTCAAGCCTAATACTACACCGGACATCACAAAATTATTCTGAACATACTCTTAAGTCCCAAATCACCTAACGAAGCTACCCGAGCCATAAAATTCGCATTTCGAGGTCGTTTACCAATAAGTCAACTCTCAGTTGACTTTTCTCACTATAACCATTCGATTTCAACCTATCAACTCTAATACATCAAATATAGTATAACCAATCTATAACAAGTCAATAACAATAATTATAATGCAGGTTTTTACATAACGACGGACCGGGTCGTTACACGGATATGTCTCGCACATGAAACTCAACGTCGAACCAGGTAGGACCCATCAACAAGCATATATTAGTTTCTCCAATGGTGGCCCTTTGAGACCCATCGAGTGCTTTCACATTCATAGTCCATGCTCGTATTTAATGTAGGCCCTTGCCCAACCTCTTTAGAGTTGTTAGTGGACAGATGTTGAGGCTGGACCCTCCGTCTATTAGAACTCTGGTGATGAACTTATCTTCACATTGCACTGTGATGTGCAGTGCCCTGTTGTGGCTTAACCCTTCAGGCGACAACTCGTTTTCATGAAAGGTAATCTTATGGCTTTCAAGCACTTGTCCCACCATATTGGCATCTCCCCGCTAGTAATGTTGTTGGGAACATATGCTTCATTCAGTACCTTCATCAGAGCATTCATATGCGCCTCGGAATTTTGCAACAATGACAAGATAGATATTTGCGCGGGAGTCTTGTTCAGATGATCAACAACAGAGTACTCCCTTGCTTGTACTTTGCTCCAGAGGTCATCTAGACCAATTTTAATGACGAGTGGTTTGTTGGAAGTTTGCTTACTGGTCTCCCAAATGCTCAGGTGTGTAAATTCTGTCTGTTCTAGTCATTCCTTGTGCAGTGCTGGACTCTTCCATCTTTGCTTTCCTATTTCTTCTAGCCTCGGCAACATAATCCCAAGGTACATCATTGGAACTGAAGGGTGGTGTGGATACCACCGTCACAGTGAAAGGTCTGGCCACTTCTACCTCAAATGGAGTGAGTGTGGTTGTGGGTGGTGTCACTTCTACTTCGAAGGGAGCCGATGTGGCTACCTCAACTTTGACTGGCGGTTGTACTTGTACCACAATGGGATTGAGCGTGACTGCAGGATTCAGATCATCACCTTCCCGAATAAGCCCGATTGACCCCTCGGGATCCCACTCTTCATCAGTTTCTATTACATTTACTCCTTCACCCCTATGATCTGGGAGGTGATTATTGCGGACATTGGGTGTGGTTTCTTTCGCCTATATGACCTTGGTATCAATCAATGTTTGGATCTTGTCTTTCAAGGTGCGACATCCATCAATAACATGTCCCTTCATGCCGGAGTGGTATGCACATGTCTTGTTTGGGTTGACCCACTAAGATTAGTTTTCCATGGCCACAACGGGAATAAGGGTGACATGTCCAGCAACTTTTAATCTTTCATATAGCTGATCGATGGGTTCAGCAATAGTGGTGTATTATCTGGGTGGTTTGCGATCAAAATTAGGCCTGGGTTTTTGGTAATTTGGACGAGCTGGAGGTAAATGATAATAGGATGGTTGGATATTATAGGTATGGTAGGCGGTAAGGGGTTGAGGATATCTAGGAGGTGAAAGTTGGTATGTGGGTGAAGGTGTTTGGTACACAAATGGAGATTTTGGACCTTGGGCAACCATTACTGTCCCCACTTCTTTCTTCTTTGATATGCCACCCGATTGTAGTGCTTTGTTCGTGGCCTGCAGTGCCTCGAAATTTGTCACCATTCCACTTTTGATACCTTCCTCGATCCTTTCTCCGATCTTGATGATATCGGAGAACTTGTGATTCTTGATGACCATTAACCTTTCGTAATATTACGGATCCAGAGCCCTGACAAAGAACTTGTGCATCTTCTTTTCATCTAATGATGGCCTGACTTTCGCTGCTTCTGACCTCCACCGAGTAGCATTTTGTATTGGGTGCTTCATTTTATATTGAAATGTTATTTTATTCACCCAAATGATTTCTAAAATATATTGATTTCTTTGTTGATTTCTTACTTGATTTAAAAAATTAAAACTTAATTTATTGGAAATAAACTGATCATGTGGATCTTATATACATTGATATTATAGGAATGTGAGTGATCCATGCGGTTGTGATAGAAATATGGGCACGAGGTGCCGTGGAAATATGAAAGTGGGCTGAAACCTGTATTTTATGATTATGAAATGAGGTGTCACAAGGTGACTTTTATTTGAAGGATATTTATATGAAATGATTACATTCTAAAGATTTTTATTTTAAAAACTTATAGGTGAAAGAATTATATTTGAAGGGCTTGATTACTTGGTTGTACTTATGTTCCTTAATCATTTGAGCAATACTTATGGTGTTATTGTTGTCTTGTTGTTTATATCACTGGTTAATTTTTGTTTTTATCATTGCTAGTTGTTTTCCAATACTATTGCATACTGCTATATTGCACATGTTATTTGACTAATGAGTGTCTTGACTGTACCTTGTCACTACTCCATTGAGGTTAGTCTTGATACTTACTGAGAACCGACCGTGGTGTACTCATACTACACTTGTGCACATTTTTGTGCAGAGCCAGGTACTGGAGGTATTGAACTCGAGCAACGTTAGTGCGGTGATCGCAAGGATTCAAGGTAGAGGTGCTTGGTCGTCGCAGTCCCTTTGAGCCTTTCCATTTTATTGTACATGTAGGAATTATTTGTACTATATTTTAAAATTCAAGATACATTAGTTCAAATAAATTTATTGGGCTAATATGATTGGATTAGTTATATAAGTCTAATATATATGAATTAAATAAATAAGTCCAAATCCATTGAGTTAGCCCATTTAGTTGAGCTATAAGTGATGAGCTCACTTCATTATGCCCAAGATGCCATATTCCTAGAGGCTATTTTGGTGCCACGCGTCAAATGACGTGGCACCCAAAGTCAAATGGAAGAGCCAATGGGATCATGCCACGTGTCAAAATGACAAGGCAAGTCAAGTCACATTAAAAGACCAATGAAATCGCGCCACGTGTGCAAGTGACATGTTATGGCCAATCAAACACAGTCTTATCACACTTCACTATGATTGGTTGGAAATAGTTTGTTCTTATCAAAACCCTTCCCTCCCACATCTATAAATAGGGGTCTTCATAACGCATAAAAGACCCCCGAAGTTATAACAAGAAGCAAGAGGGAGCTCGTGGATCAAACGCTGTAGATTTCTCTAAAAGCCACAAGCATTCAAGTGTTCCAAGGATTAAAAGATAAATACAAAGATTCAAGAACAAGCTGCAAGCCCTTAGATTAAAAATACGTCAAGATCAGGCTTCAAGCACTTGGATTAATATAAAATAAAATTCAAGATTTATCTCGAAGGCTCTTTTATTTACTATTGAAAAGAATTAGATGATTCATAGAGAATTTTTTCTCAAATATTTGAAAGTGATTGTTGCAATATTTTTCGGTCTTGATTTTATTTTCTCGACGCAATTTATTGTCTACAAATTTTGACCCCGATTTTGTTCCAAGACTAGGAATGGAAGTCGCCTCTAGGTATGACTTAAGTATTAGAAGTGAATTCCTCGAGTCTGGCTCCGCCACAGATTCACTGCTACCTTGTGTCTTGCTTTTGTCACGACCCAAATCCTAACCCAGGTCGCGATGACGCCCAACACTGTTGTCAGGCAAGCCAACGTTAATCTAATAGCGAATTCCATTTTATTTTATCAAAACCTTTCCAACATTCACTTAATTTAAATTTAAGCAACTCAATAATAACGAATAACTTAGGAAATTCTTTAAGCTGAGATGACCAAAAGAAGTCATGATTTAATAATTACATTCCAAAAGAATAGTCTGCTAGCGTGTGTGCCAGGAACTAGTGCCACAAGTCTACAGACATCTAGTAGAGTAAAACCAAAAGAAATGAAAGTCTATCCTACTGTCTGGGAAAATATAGACAGAAATAGCAAAAGAAAGGCTCCATAGTACTGCGGAAGGTCGTCCAGAGAAGCAGCTCACCGTGAAGTCTAAGCCAAGTATAAGTCAGGGACGAGCTCCGGACTGATACCCAGATGCACCTGCCTCTGAACATGTACAATTAAGTACAGAGCGTAGCATGAGTACATAAACAATATGTACCCAACAAGTATCCAGTCTAATTTCGAAGAAGTAGTGACGAGAGGTCGACTTGACACTTACTAGGGTCCAAACAATATATCTAGGTGAAAAATTTAAAGAGAATAGCAAGTACACATGGATAATAGAACAATGAATATCAAGCATACTTACGAAACCTGTTTACGAGGCGAAACACCAACATACAAATTACAAATTTATTTTCCAAGACATCTAACAATTTTAAAGTCATGAATAATATCAAACAAGTAACATGCGCACAATGTATCAGAAAGTACGGTCTGGTCCAATATAATAATAAATGTGCACTACCGAAGGGTCGAACGACGCGAACCATAGATGCATCTATTAACCTGCCGTGGCGTACGACCCGCTCCCATGAGAGTAGTGGAAAGACTCACCCCGCTCGCGAAATATATATTGCGAAGCGGTCACACATAAACACAACATTTTTCTTTAAATACTTTTCCAAAATAATAATTCATTTGGACGTTCTAGGATCTCTTGAAAACAAGCTTGCATACAAAGAAATCACAAGGCATATAGTTCAATTATGGAATTCACAAGGCATGGTGTGAACCTAACTACCCGGACATAACAAGAATAGTCACTACGCACGGACTCTCGTCACCTCGTACGTACGTAGTCCCCACAAATAATAACACACAGTTAATTAATTCACCTATGGGGGCAATTCTCTCTTACAAGGTTAGAAAGGAGACTTAACTCGTTTCAAGCCTACTTCCCGGTCAAGAATGCGCTCAATTCTCCGAATTAGTCGCCCAAGAACTCGAAACTAGCCAAACATTATATAAATAAATCAATCTATGCTCAAAAGTCCATAATTCTCCTATTGAATGGTTATCTCAACCTAATTATGCAAAATCCCAAAATACAACCCCGGGACCACATGCTCGGATTCCGAAAAATTTCAAGGAAAATAGTTACCCATAGGCTAATGATCGATATTATATAGTTTTTGCATGATTTCATAACAAATTCCTTGGTAATTTCTCATTTTTATAAGAAATCTAGGTTTTACTCTAAACCCATGATTTTTACTAATTTTGTGTGTTAATCTACCCAAGAATTCAAGTATTAAACTCACTTTATGGTAGGAATTACTTACCTTAATATTGCTAGGTCGAACCTCTCCTTTGCAAGCTCTCCAAATCGTCCAAGATGAAGAAAAATGGTTCAAAATGACTAAGTCCCGTATTTTAAACAACCTCACTGCCTTCAAGTTCTTCGCACCTGCGGCTCGAGGACTGCACCTGCGGTCTTCGCATATGCGAGAAAAATCTCGCACCTGCGGAAAATGGGAAGGGGCCAGTGGTCGCACCTGCGGAAGGGAGTCTGCACCTACGGCTCCGCTTCTGCGAGAAATGGCCCGCACCTGCGGAACTAGGGAACCCTCTCTGAGGCCGCACCTGTGAGACATTGACAGCACCTGCGGTCTTTGCACCTGTGGTTGGTCCTTCGCAGGTGCGGTCGCACCAGATTTGGTGCACCAGCAGTTCTTCTAACGCTGGTTTTTGCCTCGCGCGATGTCCGAATGGCATCCGGGCCCACCCAAGGCCACGTCCAAATATACCAACAAGTCCTAAATCATAATATGGACTCGCTCGAGCCTTAGGAACGTCCGAAACAACGCTAAATCTAAAAATCACACCCCAAAACCTATTGGATCCAACTTAAGAACTTTAAGTTCTTGAATTCGCATACAGCACGCCGAACCTACCTATACTACTCAGAATGACACCAAATTTTACGAGCAAGTCATAAATGACATAACAGAACTATTCCTGGTCGCGGAATTCCATTCGGATTTCTATAACACAAAAACACATTACAAACCTCAATTTTTCAACTTAAGGAATCATATTTCACTATTTGGCGCTGAAACGCTCCCGGGTCATCCAATATCCATTCCGAACATACGCCTAAGTCCGAAATCACCATATGAACCTACCGGAACCTTCAAATCTCGATTCTGAGATCGTTTACTAAAAAAGTTGACTGAAGTCAAACTTGGCCTTTAAGGCCAACCTTAAGGAACTAAGTGTTCCTATACCACTCCAAACTCCTCCAAACCTCGAACCAACCATCCACGCAAGTTATAAATTAGTAAAAGAAACTCCGGAAAGTCTCATTTAGGGGTACGAGATCCTAGAACACAAAATGACCGGCCGAGTCATTACAACTTTGTGGACGCCATTGAAATGTGAACACCATTTTCCTGTATAGAAAAGGATATATAGTTAGTTAAATTACTTGGATATTATATAATAATATTAAAGTTTTAATCGTTACCTCTTTGATAGCTGTCAAAGTTCTTGAAGCACTGCTTATGCTGTCAGTAATCTCGACTACACGGAATTTATAGACAATAAATTGTGCCGAGAAAATAAAATCAAGACCGAAAAATATTGCAACAATCGCTTTCAAATATTTGAGTGTAACAATCTCTATGAATCCTCTGTTTATCTTTTTCAACAGTAAATAAAAGAGCCTTTGAGATATTCCATGTATTCAGTTAAAGTTCGTGCCTCGGTATTATTAGTCTTGTGAGGTTGTATCATTATTTTCGTTGTTCGTTTCGACACTTGTATTAGATTCTATTTTTTTTAAAATGACTTGAATTGTTATAATCGGCTTACTTAGTCTTAGATATTAAGTGCCATCACGACTCGGGTAGTGGGATTTTGCATCGTGACACCAACTAGTTTATGCTTACCTTTATAAGCAACCCAACGGTATTGCCCAGGCCCCCGATGGACATCATAAACAAGTGTAATAAAAATTAAATCAGAAGATAGTAATTAATAAAGTTTCATACGACAATAATAATGAAAATTCAATAACCACTGTTAACTGGTTTGAAAGGTGAAATAATGCAAAGAATAATGTTGTCATAGTAATATCAACCCGGTAAATAATAGATAACTTAATATTTAGTTTAATATGGTATTTTACTTTTATGGGAAAGAACCTGCTACTTAGTTAGCTTAGTATTTCACTTAAAAATTAAAATGCCATTTGGAGTATGTATCTCTTATGATCAATTGACAAGATCCTTTTTCTTTTTTACAATGCGTTTCATCTCAAGGGAAAAAACGAAAAATTCAATTTATGTTATAAAGTAATATTATAAAAATAAATTAAAGCATCAAAAGAGAAGAAGACATGAATAGGTAAGAGATGCAAAGAGGAGAATGGACTTTTCTTTGTTATTTCAAGTATATAATCCATGAGCCAAAAATGTTCTACTTATAGCCTCCTCAAATTATAACAATTAATGAGTTCATTCATTTGGTACATTGATTACCAAAGAAATTACGCAAGGGACTTTCATATTCACTGGATTTATAATATTTTCATTTAAATTCTTAATTTGCTCTAATTCTTCGATGTATTTTGGTATCATGTGGGTTCAAGATTATTGATCTATGAGGTAAAATTTATTGTATTTAAATGACAAGAAAACCTAAAATATAAATTTTGAAAAGTTTTGATATTTAATATGACAAAGGTCACCTTAAATATATTTTCTCAACAAAGTATTGCAAAACTAAACAGTGTGGAGAATATGTTTATTACTTAGAAAAGTAGATATTGTTTTAGATAATTTAAACTAGAATGTTTGTTTATTTTAAGAAGAAAAAACGATGTATATTGATCTCGATCAGCAACAACATGTTTAGATATTATAGGCAAAGGTATTTTTATTTAAGATTAAGATGTTTGAATTTGAATACATATTTGATAATTAAGACGCGTGTATATATATATATATATATATATATATATATATATATATATATAAAGATGTTCATGCTCAATAATTAAGGCATTTATTTTCTCAATAGATTATATAAGTTTGTCTCGATTTAAATTTATAAATATATAATTTAAATAGAATATTAATTAATCTATACTATAGAAAAAATAAATTTATATGGTGGTTGGTGATAGTAAAGGACAATGATGATGGTCGTGGGTGCCGACTGGCGATGATAATTGGTGGTGATGGCAGCCGATGGTAATGGTTGTGTGTAGTAACTAGTGGGGATAGTGGCTTACAATTATGATTATTGATGGTGGTTGACCGTGATGTCGGCTAATAAATATGATAAATGATGGTGATAAATAATGGCTATGATAACCGATTATGGTGGTTATTGGTGGCTGATAATGATGATTATCAATATTGATTAATGATGATCGTGCTAATGGTGATTATTGATGATGATTGTAAACGTGACCAACGTTAGTGACCGCTAAATATGATGATGGATGGTTGTGAGGGTTGTGCTTGAAGATGCTAGTTATGGATGATTGATGGTGATAATCGATAATGGTTAAGGCGGGATGGGGCAAGGAGTGAGGATGTAGGTAGCGATGGTAGTGGATGAAGTAGTGGTAAAAATGATTTATTCGCATAAATCTTTAAACTAATAATATCCTAATAATATTAAGATTTTTTATAGGTTTTAATCATTAAATATATTCATACTCAATAAACAATAGCAAAAAATAAAAAAATACTTAATAGTTGAGATCTGGAAGATTAAGATTTCGAAAGCTTTCTCCTTTTATAAAGTAATTTTATGGCTCAAAACTAAAATATTACGCATAAGATGGTGGTTGAATTCGATTAGCAAGTCACTGTTCTAATTTAATTGTGCCCTGTTTGTTTGAAGCTGATATCGTTATTTGAAAGAATGCTAATAAAGCGACTCATGTCAATGCTAATAAAATAATTTATGCTCACGGTCAAATAACTTTATTGTATATAACTCGTATTATTACTTAAAATTTCTATCCCATCATGTCAAACGTATGTTCTTTGTTTTAATACTTCTACTAATGATCATAGCTATGGTTTGGCTTGGATATTGAATGAACATTTCTTGCCTTAAAATAAAAATTTAGAATATAAAAAACAAATTTAATGACTAAGATATAAATAATTAAATAGATGGAGCTTTACTACTATTACTTTAATGAAAGATAAAAAAAAAAGCAAAAAGCTAGGTTGTGTTTTCCTATTTTGGTCAAATTGCGAAAATCAGAAGAGATGAAAAAACATCAAAGAAGAAGCGGTGTATAATTGTTCCTTAGAACCAAGAAGCTTTGGAACCCTAAAAAGGTACTCAACTTTGTATCGTCGCAAGACTCTTCAGGTCGCTGTCTCCGCAAACTGCAATTCCTTGTTTTACGTCGGATTCGCGTTCAAATTCTACCCAGCAAAAAACCCTAGATCAAAAATCGTGTAAACCATGGATGATAGCTGTGCGGTTTGCGCCGAGACACTTGAATGGGTTGCCTATGGAGCTTGCGGTCACAAGGATGTCTGCTCTACCTGTGTCGCTCGTCTTCGATTCATCTGCAACGATCGCCGTTGTTGTATTTGCAAGACCGAGGCTACCGTTGTCTTTGTCACCAAGGTTTCTCCCTAATCTTCATTCGATTTGACCTTTGTTTTAGAGTAATGTATTTCTTTTTAGGTCTACGACCGATCATATTCGTAATCTCATTGATTTACTATGTGTTTACAGTTTTGTATAGGTTGTATCAGTCTAGATTTTACCTGAAAGTTCCAAAATGCAAGTCTATTTAATTGATATTATATTTTAGTTTCAATATTGGTGACGACTAATGCAAGTTATTTTCCTTTTTTGGCTTCTTTTATCCAAGCTGCCTAGGTTAAAAAACTATACATTAGAGCTTGATGCCATTGTTGACACAAACTGTACAGTTGTTTTTTGGTTGCACTACACACCAGCATTCACTTAATGCTGTTTTTACATCCATTTCTTACTTTACTAATTAAAAAAAATGTTCAAAATGATATACTTAGTTTCTTTTACATGTGGGAGCTATCATTGAGTTTGGGATCTAAAAAGGCGCAAAAAGTCTTTCTATAGACCAGACCAGTCTAGTGATTACTATAATTTGTGATTTGTGAACTAGGTTGACGGTGAAAAAAAAGAACTAGGTTGACGGTGAAAAAAAAGAACTAGGTTGATCAATCAAGATTTTACTTAACAATTGCATGTGTCATTCTTTTGAATTCCTTGTCCTAAAAAGTGCATGATTCATTCCCTTGAATTGCTCTTGTATTTGTTTCAAATATATCTTTGCGTAGCTTCAGAAGAATAATGTATTTTCTTTTTAATTTGGTCTCGTTGTACTCATTTTTTTTATAGGTAGTGATCCCTTTGTGTTTGGGTCTGCTGATAACTATGAATGTACATTTCTAGGGATTTCGATCTGTCAAAACTCCATTGAATTGTTGTATGATTTTGGTTTTATGACTTTGAAGATCTTTGGTGGGTGATTTTCTTCTTTTTTGTTGCTTCTTTGTTCCCTTTTCTGTGTTGCAGGCTCTAGGAGATTATACAAGGATGATTAGTGACTTTACGGTATTTCCATATGAACCAAAAGAAGGTCGAATTGGTTCTTATTGGTATCACGAGGACACCCAGGCTTTCTTTGATGATTTAGACCACTACAAGATGATCAGAGCAATGTGCAGGCTTTCTTGTAGTGTGTGTGATAAGATGGAGGGGCCGGATGGTGATGGCATGAAGAAAAGAGCGAGGTTCAGAAATATTGAGCAGTTAAAGGGTCATTTATTCCACCAGCACAAGTTGCTCATGTGCAGCTTGTGTTTGGAAGGAAGGAAGGTCATTTTCTGCAATATCTGATTCAGCTTTTATCTGTTTCATTCCTTTTCCGTAAGAAGTTTTTGATGTGAAAGGGAAGAATCACACTTACAAGATGCATGCGCAAAGTAGATAACTCATACATAATTCTCTATTCTATATGGAGTGGCGAAGCTAGAAATTTTTTCGAGGGTGTTCAAATTTAAAAGTAGTAAAAATATTTTTAGATAAAGGGTGTTCAATATATGTTATATACCTCTAAAACGTAATATTTTACCTGCATACACAGTCCAATTTTTCGACAAAGGTTGGTAAGTTGACCACCCTTAACCCCATGTGGCTTCGCCACCGTCTATATGAAAGCGCAACTGGTCATCTTACCCTAGTTGAAACGTCATGTGTTCCAGAAATATATATTAAGTAAAATGGTTGCAATATTTGCCTTGCTACAATTTTGATTAAGTTTATTATATCATATTTGGTAATATTTCATTTTCATTTATAGTAGAATAAGTACTTTGTTACGGCTAGAGAATAACTTAAATGTATAGTATGTAGTCTAAGAGTCCTATATATGAAGACTCCTAAATAAGGAGTTCTTGTTGTACATTTTGTTCTGTATTGTCTTCATAAGTGAAGAGCTACTTCGGGTATGCTACTATTGGTCTCTTCCCTTTTGAACTTCCAGTCTAATAGCCTATCTCGACGTTCTAATGGTAGTGCACCAACGTGTGTGTGGTAGGTGCACGTCATGGGTGTAAATCGCATATCTTAACGCAACCTAGTACACTGCACACTACAACTGATATGCCACCTACAGTAAAGTTGTAACAGAAAATTGACTTCTTCTGCGCTATTGCGGGTGAAACACCAACTTATGTTGACCTTTGCCTTTTCCTAAAATGAAAAAAGCACTTTTCTCGGTGCTCTGGGGATTTACATGCAAGGAGAAGGTGGAAGTCGCCTCATCCCTCCTTAACAGTATTGCGGAGCATACTGTCCATATGACTTTATGATCTCTAAATGGTTATCCACACGTGAGACTTTTTGCCAGTAGATTAACACTAGCAGGTTAAACTCCTCTCTCCTCCTGAAGTTTAGGTCTTGCAGAATTGCCCCTCCATGTTTCCTCTATATGCCGGTAAGAGATGCTGAAAATAGTAGTAAATATTTCGCTTATTGGGACATCTTGATGTCGTCCTTTTTTCCATAGATTAACAGACTACCCGTCATCCACTTCAAATTGTGCATTATTGTATAGGTCTTCCCAGAATTTCATAATATTTCTGTATTGTGTCAGCCCATATAGCATAAAGGTCTAATTGGTCTTCCAACCCCTTTAGTGGAGTTCCCTGTTTGGCAACAATATCCCTTCTTCGTAGAGATAACTCTATGCCAAACCTCCAATGCCATTTGCCTATGACTCTTTATTGAGTACCCTTAAATATCTACCCTGACCATCCACATTTATGGGAAGGTCACCTTCAACTTTCTTTGTGGTATTTTCTTTAAGTTTTTGCTCATGTTTAACAGAAAATACCTTTGTGATTATTTGTCAGCCCCCGCGCCTCCGCCGCTGCCGATGAATCCCGTCTACGGTCCTGCCAGTACTATGAAAAGATTACTTACTGCACAGCCCTAGTAAGCTAAAGTCCAACAGTAATTCCAGATAAGTTAGCAAGGCAACCGATGGGATGATATAGCACCTTGCCCGCCTGATCGATCTTACCTATATCTATTCAGAATATAACCTGGCTGTGAAGCCCCTTAATTAACCCCTCATCACTGCTTGGTCGTAGTCTTGCTAGTGCTCTATAATAAGTATGATTAGTGGAAGAGTGGATCTTCTTGCCATAGACGCCTTGAATTTTCCGAAGAAGCCTGTAGTATTTCTATTGGCCTAGACTATTTGATGGTAGATATGCAGAAATGAATCTCCACCTCTCTAAACCCATTTGTTCCATTTCGAAGTCCAAAATCATAGTTGACCTTGTACTATTGCCTTTTCCCGATTCAGTTTGCAAAGTAGACCACCACATTTTCTTGATTAAAAAAAAATAGATCCACCTTATTTCTATCCTCCAGTAGTCTTACCTGTTTTTGACCAGTGCCCTATCCACATTTTCCTTCCACAAAAACCTTATGGAATGTCAAGACCATCTCTTCTAAATTTCTTAACTCTAAAAGGAAACACCTTAGCAACATCTTGAAGGTAACTTTCACTGTACTTATTGGTAAGGCAATGAAAGATGTGTTGAGCCTCTTGTCAAATTCTTCCTGTGCTATGGAGTGAATATAGTTCATTCATGTTTTCCTCCTTGAAGGTGTTCTAACATTGATGAAACAACTCCATTCTTAAGTTATCAGGACGGCAGGCTTTGTCCTGTTGAAACCCCCACATCCTCCGAGAACTCGCTAGTTGCTATACAATCACACGCTCATCTCCCCACCCCAATGTTACTTAAGCCTACACCTTCTAAAGCTTGGCTTCCACTCCACGTTTTTCTTGTACAATCGTGTATGGAATCACTATATTGCTTCTCACCTCCTCTTTTCGTCATACTCTACTTCTACTGAAATTACATGTTTCTCCTCTTATTAGCAATAAAAAGTTGCTAACTGGTTTTTTGTTGCATTGTTTTGTTTAAAATATTTTTCATCTTTAATAATACGTGTTTACTGTAAGATTTATTTATTTTGCTAAGTTTTAAAGTTTTCTTACCTGATTGCAGATTTGTGTATGTAGGTTTTTGCTCTGTAACTTCATTAAGTAGTCTTCTGATTTGGCCCGGTGAGGGTCGGCTTAAGTTGTGTAGTTTAATAGTATTTTCCTCAATGATATACAAAATACTGTGCCTTAATTTGAGTAGTCTTTCTTCCTTGAGAAAAAGGTTGGCATGAGTTGCATCATTTAATACTATTTACTCGATGCAA
Source organism: Nicotiana undulata (assembly GCA_005239495.1). Classification (NCBI taxonomy): domain Eukaryota; kingdom Viridiplantae; phylum Streptophyta; class Magnoliopsida; order Solanales; family Solanaceae; genus Nicotiana; species Nicotiana undulata. The sequence continues at coordinate 91,426 of MDKH01096296.1, read as the reverse complement.
AAGAGTTTCACAACCTTGTGACTTAACTATAAGGGGTCGTTTGGTTAGCAGCAACAAAGTTATCTACGTAGTAGACCGGATGGTGCTTGTAGCACATACATCTAAGTTACCAAAGATGAGATCCAAAACCCAAAAATTTAGTCTCATCTGCAGAAATGAATGGTGCTTCAACTGGAAAGGATGCCGTTAACATCTATTATCTGCTCTGCTTACTTTTTACTTTAAATTGCAATTGCACCTTTTGACAACTGAAACTTATGAGTGCCCTCAGTTAATAAAATGGGATATGGTTTCTCTGCCCTCCCCAAAAAGGAATAAGAGGTGGGGGTGGGGTTGGAAGCACCGTTGTCTATAACAATGGGAATGCCCATTTGATTGAGCATGTAATACTAATAGGAGATAGTTATTGGTTCCTTTGAGGAACAAACACTAATTAGTTTCTATGATGCGACTTGATGGAATGACCATCACATACGTTGAAGAGATAGTAGACTGGATGGTGCATGTAACACATACACACACTCATATGGTATTCAAGTTGCAGCTGGAAAATCTTATTCGTGTGATTTGGAATCCTTTTTGGGAACCTTGAACTAGGTCTCTCTATGCTGTTATTTGGTTGTAATTGTGAGTTCTATAAAATGTGATTGGTGGCTGAAGTTTGTGTTCAATTTTCTCTCTCTAAAATTAGGATTAGGGGAGGAACAACTTAACTCTTCATATTTTGGGTTGTTTGAATTGGATTTTATCAAACTGAAAATATTTGATTAATTGTGATGGAGTTGTGTTCTGGGACTTGCGGAGATTTTGTATTGCTAGTAAGAGTAAGATGAATGCATGTCAAATTTGTTAGCAACATTATGTCTGATTTGGTGGCTTTGTCAATCAGGTATTTATCTGTGAGCAGAAACTGTACACAAGGGCACAGCTGAATCAGCATATAGACACAGGTGATTCTGAGGTTGATGGTACTGAAAGTGAAAGAGGTGGATTCATGGGTCATCCTCTTTGTGAATTCTGTAGGACCCCATTTTATGGGGATAATGAGCTGTATTCTCATATGTCGACCGAACATTATACTTGTCATATATGCCAGAGGTGCGGTTTTATGTGTACAGTAACATGATATACGTTGGTTATCATTGATCAATTAAAGCTCACGGGGTCTTATCCATTGATTTCATGCAGGCAGCATCCTGGACAATATGAATACTACAAGAATTATGATGACCTAGAGGTGGTCTTACTGTTATATCATCAGAAGCTTTCCCAACTTCTTTGAGTGGTGCTTTTGATGCCAATTTAAGCTGGTGTTTCTTTTCCATTTCAGATCCACTTCCGCAGTAATCATTTTTTATGCGAGGATGAGAGCTGTCTTGCAAAAAAGTTTGTTGTTTTCCAATCTGAAACTGAGTTGAAGGTTAGGATATGTTGGGCTGTGCAGATTATAAAGGGCTCCACAAAAGACATGCATACTTGCAGATTCGAATTATTGCTTTTGTGTTATTTCATAGTTTTTTCATGGACGGAAATGTTTAATTTTCCTTAATTAGATTTCATTTTTGATGGCTTTATTTTCCTGTTCAAATTTTCAGAGGCACAATACGCTAGAGCACGGAGGTCGTATGTCGCGTTCCCAACGCAGTGCTGCCTTGCAGGCAAGTTTCAGTTCTGTCCTTGAATAAAGGAATTAAGCAATCTTCTCCTAAAACCCCAGGGGACGATGTGCTCATGGTGCCTCATTTATTTGAGTTTTCCATTGTGTTTATCCTGACATTTCATTCTGAGCACTATGTTGGAGTCATGTGAGTTATATTTTTTTCCTTCTATTTTTATACAGATACCAACAAGTTTTCGATATCGCCGCACTAATGAACAGGATAGTCGTCGAAGAGGACGATCTTTTAGGCGTGATAACTCTGAGAATGAACTCGTCATGGCCATTCAAGCCAGTTTAGAGGCTGCTAATGCAGATGGAAGACCACGTGATACGTCAAGCAATAGGAGGGTAGTTTCTGATCACGCGGAAACAAATGATGAAGATTTCCTTATTGCATCCTTTGAGTCTTTGGCTACAGATTCTGTTGAGCCAGCTTCAAGATATCGTCAAGCTGTGTCACAAGCTTCCGGAAATTCACAGCTTCAAGAGTCTTCATTTCCTCCCCTTGCTGTGCCTGTGCCTCCTGCTAATAATCAACCAAGGCCTCAGTCTGATGCTTTACCCAAAAACACTATGGCATCCCGTCTGCGCGGAAAGCAAAACAAAACTACAAAGTCTTCTAGTTCATCTCCAGCATGGCCAGCAACCGGTCACACACCCCCGGTAATTGGCCATCAGCGTGCCTGGCCCGTGGTAAGTAGTGCTTCTGGGTCTTCCTCTAGTTCCAGGCATAGTAAGGCAGCAACTGACAACCCTTCTGCACCAGTAATTACCCGTCAGCATGCTTGGCCTGCTGTTAACGGGGCTATTGGATCCTCATCAGGCTCTAGCCAGACTAAGCCGCCATCATCTAGTTCCAGGTATAGTAAGGCAGCAGCTGACGACCCTTCTGCACCAGTAATTACCCGTGAGCATGCTTGGCCTGCTGTCAATGGCGCTACTGGATCCGCATCAGGCTCTGGCCAGATTAAGCCGTCAACAGTAGATGGGCCTCCACCATCTAGTTATTTAAGTTCTGTTGCTGCTCGATCTTCATTAGTTCATGAAGCTTCTTCTAGTTCCGTTGGTTCGTCAAAGAATTGGTCCCCGAGCAGTAGAATTAGCCATTCCACATCAGCCCCAAACCTTGTTCAGAGTGGTTCTTTTGACTCTTCTGCCTCTGATTTTCCTCCAGTCTCTGCTTTGCAGACTCGCAAACTTCCTGCAAGTGGCCAGCAGGCAGTCACGAATGTGGAAAATGTTCAGACTGCAAATAAATCTTTGGTAGAAAGGATGCGTCTTGCTCTACAATTTGATCAAGACAAATTCGCTGCATTTAAGGACATCTCTGCAGAATATCGTCAAGGTTTAATGGATGCTGAGACGTATCTGGCATATGTCGAGCAGTTTGGCTTGTCACACCTTATTCTTGAGTTGGCTAGACTATGCCCTGACGCAGAGAGGCAAAAAGAACTAATTGACACCTTCAATGCTAATTTAGGAGGCACCATCCCTATACAGAATTTTCAAAGTGGTGGCAATCAGTTGAAAGATGGTAACAGTTCTAAGAAAGGTAAAGGTAAGTCATTAGATTCTGGAAATGGCACTTCAAAGGGTAACATGGCTGATAATATTATAAGCACTGTCAGGAAATTGCAGTCCAGCCACAAGATTCCTGAAGATGATGTGGAAGTGTTGTCAAAAGATGGGTATCGTTCTACTAAAGGTAAATCAAAATTGACCCTGAGTGAATCAGAAGAACTGAATTCCCGAGGTGAACCTTTAAAGCTACAAGCCCGGCAGAATGGCTTGTCTGCCAGAGATGAGTCGAATCACAGTTCAGGGAATAACGATGGGAAAAGCAAGCAGCGGAAGAAAACCTCTAAGTTTCACAGAGTTCGCTTAGGTGATGGATCTGTTGAAACACTTTTAAATCTCAAAAGCTCAGACCCTGATGCAGATCCAGATCGAAAAGAGACATCAGACGAGCAAAGTGACCCTCCTGAAGGTTTGCCTGTGCGTGGTGTTTGGAGAAATGGAGGAGGTCATAAGCTTGTAGCAATGACTTCAAAAGGTCTGAAAAAGTGATGCAACAGGAGGAAGCCCGCAACTTTTTGGCTTGTAGGGTAAGCTTCGGATTTCCTCTCCTTTGAACATATTCTTTTGATATTGACGCTAGGTGGCAGCCAGGCATTTTCAGTTGCTCTTTTGGTGAAATGTGTCAAGGATGGTCTTGATAGTGGAGCAGCTTTACCATGAGCTGGCTTATCTATATTTTGTTAAGGTTCCAGCCCCTGGAAGCCTAAATATTTATGGTTTTCAGATACAGCAGTTCTGCAATATCCGGGCTGTGGTATTTTTTCGTTTCTTTTGTAGTTCCTTTCTATTCTGCGTCAAATATATTATGCTAGTGGGAGGGGTTGACACCCCTAACGATGTTCCCTGAAAGATTGGTTCTTTTTTTAACTGTATATTGACATACTAAATACAAGGATAAAGTGGTATTGCTGATCACGTTTCAGTGCCATTCTACTTTCTGCGAGTATAAAGTTTATGTTTTAGAATTTTTTTGCGGTGCATCTGAAAGTTATTGAAGCATTTCATCAACCAAAAGAAACGAAGTCAAAAGAGTAATAAATATTGGTCTGTAGACACAGCTCATGCCATCAGTAGAATAGGGGCATATATCCACAAGGAAAACGAGCTACATGACAGTTTCACAAGACACAGCTCATGCCATCTAGCATTGAAAATTTTTTCTGTGGAAAACGGAGAATATAACGATTGTTTTCCCACCATGTGTGCATACGATATTTGAGATTAACCTAATTAATGTAATATTATACCCAAATCAATGCGAATCCCCCAATTCAATAGCTAATGCGAAGCTGGTGGAATTCCTTGACTACAAGAAAAAGCATTTTCTTTTTTCTTTAACATATCAGAAAATTATTTAAGTTCACGCTAGAGAAAAGTGACTGATAAAATGAGATGTTGATTTCCATTTTAATGTCGTTAGCTGTTCCTTGTTAATTTAGTTTTATAAAGGAAAAAAACTTTGCTACCCTAAAAGAAGAAAACAAGGGACAAAAATTACGATTAGTTATTATCATCAGCCGAAAGGGAATAAAAGTTTCATTTGCATAAGTCATAACCAACAAGGTGTATATGTAATATACGCTCATGAATCATAATATGTTAGATCTTCACAGCTTGTATTCCATAATTGAGTTTTTCTTTTATCCTCTTTAGTCATTTTATGTAAACAATATATTTTGTTTAAGTTGAATTTAAAGAACATGTCATATGAAAATTAATAACATGATGGAATATTATCATTTTTCATCCAATAAAGTAATTACCTGCAAATAACATGATATATTATCCTTTTTCTCATTTCATACGAGATTTTACAAATTTGATTTCCTGAAGTTTTCTATTTTAACCCATTAACTCAATATTGTTTTCCTTTTCACTAGTCATATTTATCTGTCTCCCGATTTATTTCCTATTAAGATCAATAAATATTTACTTAAGCTATCAAATAGGATAAAATCCGACTCATTTGTTTCAAAAGGAAATTAACTTTAATTTTGTTGACACGGATGACTACTGAATGCCGACTACTTTGTTAAGTATTAATTTAAACTCCAAAACTTAGGTAAATTCATCTAATTTAGGTCATTTGCACTAAAACCAAAAGGAATATTCAAGTTTTATATCTTGCTTTCACACATGTATATGTAGCCTTTCTAAATTCTAGTTTGACAAATTGAAAAAATATTAAAAAAAATTATGTATACTGATAAAATATGTAATTTTTTTTACAACATTAATTCAATTTAAATTTTGATATAACAAATTCTGTCGTTCTACTTGATATAAAAAGTTACTATTACAGTCATACCTCTCTATAACAACATCCTTATATAACAATACTTCGCTATAACATCTAAAACGATGTTATAAATAAGTTTAACTGTACCAGTTATTTTACATGAACATAACTTAAACTTAAAAATAAAAAAGAAAACTTTTTAAAATAAAAAAAAACACTTGACCACCACCTCACCTATAAATATCTATCCTTTTAATTATCCACTCCTCAATGTATTGGCTCCCATGGCTTCCTTGTATTCCTTGTATTCCTTTTATAAAATAATTCTCTTTGCCTTCTTTGTGTTCTTAACCTCTGCTTCTTCATCTTCATCTTCTACTTATTATTTGTCAAACGTAATTGTGAATTCAACAGCTGAGTTTATTAACCATACAGCAATATCCGAATTTCGGATACTGAACCGAAGAGTTTTAGCCAAATGCCCCGACCCGAACCCGTATCTCAGTATAACTACAGCCTCAAATTCAAGCCTTTCTGATGAAGCCTTTGTTACAGTTCATGTTTCTGGTGTTCTGCTTCCTTCAAAAGGCGATTGGGTTGGCATGATCTCTCCTTCATATTCTGAGTAAGTTAAAATAAATAAAATTAAGCTATATATACTACTGATGTTTTAAATTATAAAAAGAAAAAAAAAAAAAATTCTTTTAGACGCTATATTCAATAGCGTGCTCTGTTTTTCTGTAGTATGAATGTAGATTATTGTTGTTGAAGAAATCTCCCGAATTAGAAAAATAATGATTACCTTTTATCATGATTTTCAAAAGTATCTTTAAATTATATATATGAATATTTGAGGTTCATAACATTTTTTCCTTTGTTTAATAAACCTTTACCAGAAAATTAAAGTTTTAAATATGAATACGTGATGGAGAAAGACTTAAAACTCAAGCAAGTGGTCCAGTACTTTTGACGAAGAGAAATTATACTACTAATTATTTGCAGTGTAAAGAAAAGAACATGTGATATTTTCTTTATTTCTTACTTTTATTGTCAATAATAAAAAGATATTTATACCCATGTTTCCAGCGTATCAAGTTGCCCTTTTAACGCCATACAATATCAACAGACTGGTGATCTCTCTCAACTTCCACTCCTTTGCCATTATCCTGTCAAGGTATGTTCCCTATAATTCAAATCATATATATACAGTCGTAACAACATCCCTATATAGCAGTCATGCACTATAAAAGCCAAGTTTTTTTCGGAGTTGGTTTTTATATTATGTTATAATACATGCTATCTATAATCAGGGGTACTAAGAAGTTTTCATAAACGGTATCGATATTTAAAAAAGTGAAAAAGTAAATGTATCTTTATATAACGACATCTTATTAACAAAATATATTATAGTAATAAAATGCAATTCGAGTATATTACTATAACTATAAATATATTCAGAGTATTCACTTTCTGAAATTTATTTATAATGACTTTATTAGAAATAATATCAATATTTTTAATAAGGCACCAAATAACCTTTCAAAAAATCAACAACCATTTGATCCAGTAAATTAGTACTATTACTCAACTTTATCGTCGAGTAAGAAAAAATTAAAGTAGCAAGGTGACTTATAATGGAAACACAATGAGTAGTTTTTTTTAGAATAAGGTTTTAAGTTGGCTAAAATGTATTTTAGGGTAACTTTTTGTCCATTGGATGATGCTAGAGATTCGAACTCACGACCTCTACACTTAACCAGGCAAGCTGAAGAGCAAGTTGTCTATAGTGCAGTCCTTTTACACGTTTTGTATCATATCTTGTTTTTCATATTAATTAGATACATATATTTATTAAAATTTTTTGACGACACCGCTTCGACCAAGGTGCATCCGCCCCTGTCTATAACAATACTTTACTATAGCAGTTTAAAAATATCGAATCAAACGAGATTATTATAATGCAAATATTATCGCACATGTATATTACAATCTTTAAAAATCACTCATTATGGGAAAAATAATATATTAGAAAAAGGGATGAGAGATGAGAGATGAAAGAAGCAATGTGGAATGATGTGTGTGGTAAAGTAGTGGGAATAAATATGGCTACCACTTAATAAAGTGTGGGAAGTGGTCTCACACCCATAAGCGTACGTAGCGCATTGAAATTGAAATAAATAAGTCATGCAATACCGATTCCTTAACTAACTAGGTATGCATATATTTTGACTTACATTCATTCGCCCACACTGCCCACCTCCTATTTTCATGATCATTTAATACGTTCCTATTTTCTATGCCACCGTATTGCTGGGGCATGATATTACGAGAGAGTTAGAGTTGATTTTGGGCGGATTAAAATAGGACACGTTAATGATCCGTCTAAAAATTATTTGGGCTGAGATGTAATGGTTCAAAATGTGTTAAGTTTATGTCATAGCCCAACCAATCCAATTCTTAACAAACTTTAATTAATGTGTATTATAATTTCTTAAAAATTGTTTAATTGTCTTTTTTTATATGGTCTTATAGAACATATCAAACAAAATCGAATTATTTTAAAGATATTTTAGCAAAGTTTCTCATGAATTACTTTGGGATAATTGAATATAATGTATTTGGTATGATTAAAGTTATTTTTTATTTAATAGGGTTGTCTAAAAATATGTTCCTGAAAACGTGTCCGACATTTGGCTGGCGAGTGTAAAGTTTTTTTCAACAAAGTTATATATGTATAACTTAGTAATAATATTAATATGAAACTTTGAGTATCAAAGATTAATAATGATGTCTAGATTTTAGTAATGTTAGTTAGAATAATATTATTAAGTTAAAAGTTAAAATAATTGCAAGGAAAAATGAGATATATACACCATAAGCGCTGGCAGTATTGGAAGCTATCTTTCCTTTTTGATGGAAAATATTTTCCTTGAAAAGTGACTTTTATTGTACCAAACAAAAATTGATTTACATCCTGTTTGGCCAAACTGCAAAAATCAATTTATTTTGAGCAGTATTTTTCTCAAAAATATTTTTGGTGAGAAACAGTTTGTATTTAGATAATTTATTTGAAAAATACTTTTGAACAGCAACTAGTATTTGGCAAAACTTTTAAAAACTATTTCTAACTATATTTTTTTTCTTTTTAAAAAAATACTTTTTAGAAAAGTATTTTTTTGCAGAGAACCTACTTTTTTTTGCTTCTCCAAAACTGACTATTAATATGAAAACCAAACACACTCTACATTGTGATTCACGCAACAACCTGATGGACATCATCCATTTGAGAATATGTCATAAGATAATAGGACTTAGAGAAAGCGAAACTGACATTTATTTCATGTATGTTTCATGCAGACTCGTTTCTTGAATTATATAATTTTCAGGCATTTAAATTGATTTTTGTACATTTTTCGCTCTTGGATTTCAGATAAATTTAATTTAGGTGTTTCATATTTCAAAAAATTTTACTTTAAAAATATAGAGGTCCCCCCCCCCACCCCAACCAAAACCCATGATCTTAATTAGCTAGTTCGTTTAGTTTTGAAATTTTTACATTCCTATACCATATATGAAACCTTATCACCATCCATATTTAATGTTTGATTTAATTATATTTAGTATACCAAATTACCAAATCTATACCATAATTAATTTAGGATTATAATTAATAGGCAGTTTTTTACTCCTTAATTAAAGGGGTATAATTAATGGGCAGATTTTTACTCCTTAATTAAAGGTGTCCATATATCCCACGTTTCTCTCTCCCCATCATTTGTAACCAGCCGTTTTCCCCTCCCCTTTCTTCCTCTTCTCCCTTCCTTCTTCTTCAAATTGTAGAATTCAGACCTTCGAGATTCAACAAGTCGAAATTGCTACATTATGTTCTTCATCGTTTTCAGAAATTGGCGATCATATATATGTTCTTCATCTTTTCTTCTCTCAAATCCACCATTGACAGCCATTAAAAAGCTTGAAAGCTTGAATTCAAATTTGGGTTTTCAAAAATCATTATTTGTTTGGATTGGGTGTTGTTGAAAATAATCGGGAATATGGTTTGGAGTTTATATCTCAATTTTGAGGATTTTTGGTGAAGATGGGACTTGGTTTTGACTGATTTTCAGATTGAATCTCGAAGAAGAAGAAGAAGACATATTACAGAAATTGTAGTTAAATTGTAGATTGTGTCCGGAATGTAGTTAATGTATAGTTTTTTTGTAGACAAATTGTATTCTAAACATCATAATAACTACATTTAATATAACTACAAAATTTTCTATTCATCTACAAAAATTCTACAAAAAAACTAAAAATAAACTACAAAGTCAAACAGATCTCAATATCGTATCACCCAATTCTCATTCGATTGTAGTTTAATTGGGATTTTCGACATAATTGCGTTTTTTGCAGAAGATTTGTAGAAGTTTTAGTCATTTTTAATTTGTGAAAACAAAAAACAAAGCATCTACAATCAAAATACAAATAATCTACAATTTATCTACAAAATATCTACAAACTGGGTACATTGAATAGAAAGAGACGAAAATTAATACAGCGTGATTTGCGTTTGAAAATTTCTGAAAGAATCTTTAATTCCCCAATATTAGCGCATCTAAATAAGAAATTTTAATACTACAATGATTTCTTATTTAATAAAATATCTGAAAGAACATTTACTTCCTTAATTTTAGCGCCTAAATAGGAAGATTATATCTACTAAGATTCTGTATTTAATGCATTGTATCTGTTTTGTAAAAAAACTATTAACAGGGCGGGTAAATTTCAAATCATGAACATATTTAGTAATATAGTTTCCTATATGGTATAGGAACGAAAAAGTCTCTTTAGTTTTATGTAAGAATTTGTTGATTCTTGTAGAATATTTTTCCTATTTTCATTAATTAGATATCCATCCGACATTCCGACTATTGGAATATACCTGAAAAAATTCTACACACTTAATTTCTCCTTTCGTTTGCCCACGCCTTATTAATTTCTCTTCAAATTCATAGTTTAAAGCTTTAATTTATGCATGTTGTAAATAACATTTAGTACCTTATTTAGGGTGCGGAATATCACAATTCATCCAATTTACAGGACCAAGCTTATTCATGCCCAAGAGAAAACTATTAGTACGGAAAAATGACACTATATAGCCGTCCTAAAAAAATAATATATATTTTGTGTATATATTATACAAAAATTATACACTTTTTGGCTGTCGAATATAAATAGTTTATGGCGCGGGTGTTTTTAATTTGATGTTTTATATATTTGTGATGACAGGCACAACATTTAAGCAACGATCCAGGTTATCTAAGATGCAAGAAGAAAGAGTGCAAGAAATATGTGAAGGGTTCTTGTGTTGAAAGAAGTTGTAGCGCCTCACTCTCATTTCACGTTGTTAATTTTAGGACTGATATTGAGTTTGTCCTCTTTTCTGGTGGATTTGCCACTCCTTGCATCCTCAAAACATCAAACAAATTGAGTTTCACTAACCCTAAACAGCCTTTATATGCCCATCTCTCTAGCATAGACTCCTCAGCTACTTCGGTAAGTACTATTTGCATCGTTTTAAGTACTATTTGTACTCTGGTACTTGCTGGCTCGATTAATTAATCCGTATTCATACCACGTATGTTTTTTTCATTTTAGAGCGCGAAGCCAAAACTTCATGTTAAGCGTGAAATGACATCTCATCGTTTCCTTGATGAGAATGAGCTCTGTTTCTTATTTTAATTCTTTGGTTTCATTTTAATATAGCATAAGTAATGTTAGTTTGACCATTTTCTTTCCTGTTTTAATTTCATCAAATTTAGATGAGGGTAACATGGGTTAGTGGGGATAAAGCACCTCAGCAGCTGCAGTATGGAAATGGAAAATCAGTAACATCAAAAGTTTCAACATTTACCCAAAAGGACATGTGCAGTAAGTTTCTTCAACAAGTAATTAAGCTATATGGTTAAGGTTTAAATGAGCTAATAAGCAATGAAATTCAAATTCTGTAATTTTGCATGCCCTTTTCCAGCCAAATTTCTTGTTGGAATTATTTTAATTTTTAAAAAAAATAAATAATCTGAAGGTGCATTTCCAAAAAGTCCAGCCAAGGACTTTGGGTGGCATGACCCAGGCTTCATTCATTCAGCAGTAATGACAGGACTTAATCCTTCAACCACATACTCCTACAAATATGGAAGGTACCATTAGTCATTGCAAGATGTTAATTGGGTGTTTGGTATTACAAAGATAATTTCGACTAATGCTAGCTTTTCTGAAAATAAATGATCATTTGTATAGTTTGGTTGTGAAAAAATATTTTCCACCAAAAGGAAGATGACTTTCTTACTTAATTTGATGCATCTTGTTTCAAAAACATTTCAACTCTTAACATCTAACATTGCTTAAACCAACATTTAGACATTGTAATCAATCTTCAAAACCTAAAATTTCATCAAAACACTATTCAGTAATTTTGCTATTACTATAATTATCAATCTTCAGTAAGTGTGTATATATATATATATATTTTTTTTTAATGAAAAATAATTTCGATCATATATACCAAACACACGGATATCATTTCCCAATATATGCTACTGCATATACGTATCATCATTTACCAATGCAGTGATTCAGCTGGTTGGAGTGGGAAAATAAACTTGAAAACACCACCTGCTGGAGGATCAGATGAGGTTCGGTTTCTGGCATATGGAGATATGGGAAAGGCTCCTAGGGATCTTTCTTCCGAACATTATATTCAGGTAATAAAATCAGGCATATGATCGCTGAATCCTGGCTACATTAAAGTAGGAAGCTGAACTTTAACTTTCCCGACGTTTATGTTCTTTTTACACATAGTTTAATTACTTTAATGTAGCCAGGATCATTGGCGGTGACGAAAGCTATGGCAGATGAAATATCATCGGGGAATGTAGATTCCATATTTCACATAGGCGACATAAGTTATGCCACAGGATTTCTCGTAGAGTGGGATTACTTCCTTCAACTAATCACTCCTGTTGCTTCTCATGTTTCTTACATGACTGCTATTGGCAACCATGAAAGGTAATATTCTTTGTTTAAGCTTAATTAATTGAGCAGTGCCACACCAAATTAAATATTCATTTCCAACTGAGATGCTTTTCCGAAAGTAAATCATTTTTTGGTTTTTGATTGTCACAAAATATTTTTCAGAGAAGATAACATTCCTTATTTTTCGGCAAAAGTCATTTTTCTTCATAATTATTTCTAGCATTGCTTTTACTGCCCAACACTTAGTCATTAATATTACCAATCTTTAATACTTAAAATTTTCATTAAAACACTTTCAAATTTGTTAAATATTGTTATCAATCTTTTTTCCTCAGAAAATATCGAAAAATATTTTTTAAAAATAACTCCCATCATATTAAACACTTCCAAACTCCTGTAACTTTTCAGCAAGCATAGCTATCCTACAATCTTATTTAGTGAAAGATGCTTCTTTTGCCACGAATGTGCTAGTCATATGGGATAAGAGAAGGTCATATCCTAATAAGTCGGTATAGGAGCGATCGAATAAGCAGTAATTCATCTTTGCATAGATGAAGAATGATCTACTTCCTCAAAGATTGAAGACTTAAATACCAAGAAAGATCCTTCCGAAGCATTAATGCCCGAGAGCATTCAATAAATCGTCTCTTCCTCTATCAACCCCAGCCCCAATTTAGTCGGTCATGGGGCTTCCTTCTGCCAAGAATTAAGAGAAGATGTTTCACTTTTACTCCGTACACGGATTGAAATGAGTCAAAATATAACTAGACATATCAACTATCTTACTCACAAACAAAAATCAAGATTTTGAAATTTTCATAGATTTTATAAAATTAACTTTGGTTTTGGGGGGGTGCGAGGGGGGGGGGGGGTATGAACAATGTTCTTATCCTTTAAGTTCAAAAAACATTCAGGGATTATGTAGGAACAGGATCAGTGTATGGAACACCAGATTCAGGGGGAGAATGTGGAGTGCCTTATGAAACTTATTTTCAAATGCCAACTGCAGCAAAGGATAAGCCATGGTACTCCATTGAACAAGGAAGTGTTCACTTCACTGTTATTTCAACAGAGCATAATTGGTCTCACAACTCAGAGCAAGTATAATTCATCATCCACTTTAGTTTTTTTTTTTTATACTTGTTATTAATTCCTATTTATTTGCATATTCTAATTTACTAACTTCTTACCAAAAATATAAATTAATGATCTCTAACAGTATGAATGGATGAGGAAAGACATGGCTTCAGTTAATCGATCAAGAACTCCTTGGTTAATATTTACTGGGTAAGTGAATATTCTTCCTGCAACATTTATCGCCTGTAATTATCTTATAAGTGATCTAATTATGTAATTTTTTTTATACTATCAGAGCTTATAACTTAAACTCATTTATATAATAGGAGTACTATTTAGTTTGAGATCAATATAGAGTTTTACTATATTAAAGTAGTCTTAAGATGTAACATGTTGGTAAATGGTAATTATGCTAGTATTTCTCCATCTCGATAAATTATACCCAATTTGACCTATTAAAGTTAAAACAATTTGAATTGATTATCATACTAATCAGCTTAGAATCTTAAATGCTGAATACATAGTGTTCAAATCTTGAATCTGCTTCTAATACTATTGTAACGATATTGATATATGTTAATTTCGTCTTAGGCATCGACCCATGTATTCTTCAGTTAATGGAGTGTTTCTTAAAAGTGTTGATGATGATTTTGTCAAAGCTGTTGAGCCTCTACTACTGGCAAACAAGGTATGCATCTTACGTTATTAAATTGAACTTGTGCACACTCAAAGTGCAAAAAAATTTACACTATCAAGTCGCCCAAAACGAAAGTTATAACCCTCCATAAAAAGTTGAATTTCTGAATTTCATTACATTATCGATGTGTATAAGTTGAACTCTAAATGACTAGTTCAAATATCTTTTTTATTGAGTATTTATTGACACTTGAAATACGTGTCAGGTTGATCTAGCATTATGGGGACATGTTCATAATTATGAAAGGAGTTGTGCAGTTTATCAGAAGGAATGTAAAGCATTGCCTACTAAAGGTGCAAGTGGAATTGACACTTATGACAATACCAATTATACTGCACCAGTTCATGCTGTTATTGGAATGGCTGGCTTTAGCTTGGACAAGTTCCCTTCTAATGTAAGCCTAGTCCTGGACAAAATAATATAATTTTATTTACTATAACACTAAAGTAACAAAATTGTCACATTAAAGTAATTGAACATTTTCGGTACACACAGGCTGATAAGTGGAGTTTGGTAAGAATAGCCAAATTTGGATACGTGCGAGTTCATGCAACAACCAAAGCATTGACAATTGAAGTAAGTGTTACAAAGATGGACTTGTACATTTTTTGTTACACATACATGCACACGTCTTAGAATTTTACTAAATTTCTCTTTTCCATTTTGCAGTATGTAAATGCAAATACTAGAAAGTTGGAAGACAGTTTTCAAATAACCAGAAGCTGAACAAACAAGAGATGGAAAGAGAATACAATACACTAGCTAGTGCAGTAAAATTATGGTATACAAAGTATAGGGAAAGTTTATTCAAATTCATATTTACTGTCATACATACACATTAACAGTTTTTAATTCTCTTACATTTAGCAACAATAATTGTCTCAATAATTTGATTTTTAGCTTATGCGCTAATTATTCTACTCCTTCTCGATCGAGATGTCTCTTTATTGATATTCACTGGCTACAATATTTTAATTGGGCTCGAGAACTCCAGTGTAAGTTAGGTGACACTAAATTTGCTGGGTCGAGAACTCCAATAATTTGTATTGGGGAAAAAACACATGTAGATGTTAAAAATTGTAGCTCAAAGTAACAATATAAAACAAGATAAGTAGAACATATAAGAGAAAAAAAGATAATTTTCTTATTTTATCAAGTGTTCAAGTGTATCCCATATCACATTTTATGCCTCTATTTATAGTATTACATAGAAGGTTACAAAAGGATTGTCTTAAACATGTCATTAAGAATTGAGATCATGGGGAGCGGTTATGGAGGTCTGAGAGTTACAATCATAATAGTGATAAGTAGTGGGAGGTTATTTATATCATGGGCGAAAGTAGTGGGAGTAATGGACATCCACAATTACTATAAGCTTTACAACACTTCCCCTTGGATGTCCAAAAATAGATAATGTGCCTCGTTAAAACCTTACTTAAAAAAAAAATCCCGTGGGAAAAAATCTTAGTGAAGGAGAAAGAGTACACATATCTGTAATACGCTTTATTTGCTGCCTCGTTAAAAAACTTACCAGGAAAACTCTGTAGGACAAAACCTAGGCTAAGGAACAAAGAGTACAACTCGAATCTTACTCCCCCCATGAAAGCATCACTTTATTTCTCGAAGACGCCGCATTCCAATCTTCTGTCTCAACTTCTCAAATGTTGACGTTGGTAATGCCTTAGTGAACAGATCAACCAAATTTTCACATGAACGAATCTGTTGAACATTAATTTCACTATTTTGTTGAAGATCATGTGAAAAAGAACTTTGGTGAAATGTGCTTTGTTCTGTCTCCTTTGATGTATCCTCCTTTCAGTTGAGCGATGCAAGAAGCATTGTCTTCATATAGTATAGTTGGATTATATTTTTTCATTAGAAAACCACACATTTCCTGAATATGCTGAGTCATTGATCTCAACCAAACACATTCCCGACTAGCTTCATGAATGCCTATTATCTCAGCTTGATTTGAAGATGCGACATCTATTGTTTGTTTCATTGAACGCCATGATATAGTTGTACCTCTATATGTGAACAAATAGCATATTTGAGATCGTGCTTTATGTGGATCAGACAAATAACCCGCATCGGCATAGCCAATCATTTCTGACTTGATTCATTAGAATAACAATCCTATATCTAGAGTTCCCCGAAGATATCTAAATATATGCTTAACACCATTCCAACGTCTTCTTGTTGGAGAGGAACTGAATCTTGCAAATAAGCATACAACAAAAGCAATATCTGGCAGGGTATTGTTAGCAAGATACATTAGTACCCCAATTGCACTAAGATATGGAGTTTCATCACCAACGAGCTCTTTGTTATTTTCTCGAGGCCGAAATGGATCTTTATTTATGTACATCGATCTCACAATCATTGAGGTACTCAATGGATGTGCATTATCCATGTAAAATCGTTTTAAAACCTTTTCAGTGTATGTTGATTGATGGACAAAAATTCCATTTGTTACATGCTCAATTTGTAGGCCAAGACAAAATTTGTCTTACCAAGATCTTTCATTTCAAATTCTTTGTTCAGACACTCTACAACCTTTGGAAGCTCTTTAGAAGTGCCAATGATATTCAAGTCATCAACATACACAACTATGATGACAAATTCAGATCCAGATCTCTTAACAAAGACACAAGGGCAAATGTAACTACCCGGCCGATCGTTTTGAGAGTAGTAGCCCCGATCCCCTGTTTACTGCTTTCCTCGTATTTTTTTCTACTTATGTGACTTGCCAGGAGGTGTTGGTTGTGGTTTCAGAGTATTTTGGGACACTTAGTCCCCCAACGGAAGCTTAAGTCTTAGGATTTTGATTGTAGTGTCACAAGTGTATGGGAAACTTAGTAGATTATACAAAGAATATCTATCCTACTGTCTGAAAAGGATTAGACAGAAACAAAAATAAAAGGAAGACTCCGAGATGCTGCTAGACTTCAGAAGGGGGAACTCACCGTGGAATCTCAAATCAAGTAAGGGATGTGCGCCAAATGCGTATCCAGTTGCACATGCCTCAAATCCTTCACAGTTAAGTGCAGAAGTGTAGAGTGAGTACATAAAGCAATATGTAACCAGTAAGTATCTAGTCTAACCTCGAAGAAGTAATGACGAGGAGTCGACTTAACACTTACTAAGGCTAATGATAATAAATCAAAATCATAAATAAGCATGGATTACAAAGAATGTACTAAACTCAACAATAAGAGATGCTGAATATCTTTTCACAATTATTATTTCCAAGAATACATGCGCAAATAATGCCGAGGTTGTTTGACCCGAACCAACACGATAACATTTAAATATGCACTGCAGAGGGTCGAACGACACGAACCATAGATGCATCTATTTAATCTGCCGAGGCGTTCGACCCGTTCCATAATAGAAAACACTTAAATAACACAAGTTTTTGATAACAGTCAAGTGTTCTATTCATAACCTCAATTGAGTGAAGACTTATACTTTTGGAGTTCTTTTACAATTTATAGAATCGTGATTTACGCAATTTAATTAACAAGTATATGGCGCAATTATTTCAAGTATAGCATGATAGGGGTCCTACACTACCCGAACTTAACAGAAATAGAGCTACGCACGGACTCTCGTCACTTCGTACGTACGTAGCCTCCACAAATAATCACATACATTATTTAATTTGCCTATGGGGAGATTTCCCTGTTACAAGGTTAGAAAAGAGACTTACCTCGTCTCAAAGCCTATTTCCCAATTCAAGAATGTGCTCAAACCTCCAAATTTGGTGTTTGAACTAGTCAAACATTACATAAATTAATTAATGTATGCTAAAAGTTCATATCCTCACTATTAAACTGATTACCCAACCCAATTTGCAAGATTCCTAAAATTCGCCTCCAGTCCCACACGCCCGGATTCCGGAAATGTTTGAAGAAAGATGTTACCCATAACCTTAAGAACATAATATTTGATTTTCACTAAGTTTCATAATCATTTTCGTGGTAAAATCTCATTTTTATTAAACCATATGTTTCTCATCTAAACCCTTGATTTATACATATTTTCATGTTGAAATCTATCCAAAATCTATGTATTAAACTCACATTAGGTAGAAATTATTTACCTCCAAAAAGCTAGGTGAAAATCCCTCTCAAGAAGCTCCAAAGGTTGCCCAAAAAGTAAGAGAAATGAGTAAAAGTGGTTTAAGTCTCGTATTAAATTAACCGCACCGCCTCCAGCGATTTCGCACCTGCGGTGCCTTGGCCGCACCTGCGGTCCCGCTTCTGCGGACAAGGGTCCGCTTTTGCGTAATTGACTGGGCCGGATGGGGTCTCTTCTACGGACGGACTCCCGCTTCTGCGAAAAAGGGGCTGCATCTACGGAACCTGGGCTGCCCTCCTTGGGCCGCATCTGCGAAGCTTGGCTCACACCTGCGACCCAAGGCTCGCAAGTGCGGGCACACTAGAACTGGTGCACCAGCAGCTCTATTGAGTTTTCAAACTCAACTCGCGCATTATCCGAATGGCACCCAGGGCCCCCGAGGCCCCGTCAAAACATACCAACAAGTTTGGAATTATAAAACTGACTCACTCGAACTCTCGGAACGCTCGTAACAACATTAAAACTAAGAATCGGAACCCAAAACCAATTGAATCAAACTTAAGAACTTCAAGTTCTTCGATTTACTTCCAATGAGCCGAAACGTACTTAAACTACTCGGAAGGACACCAAATTTTGCGTGCAAGTCTTAAATGACATTACGGAACTATCCCCGGTCTGGGATTTCCGTTTGGACCTCGATATCACAAAACCCCGCTCCAAACCAAATTTAAAGAACTTCAAGAACCAACTTTTGATATTAGGCGACGAAACGCTCCCGGGTCATCCAAAACTCAATCCGAACATACACAAGTCCAAAATTATCATACGAACCTATTGAAATCATCAAATCCTGATTCCGAGGTCGTTTACTCAAAATGTTGACCGAAGTCAAATTTGGCCTTTTATGCCAACCTTAAGGAACCGAGTGTTCCGGTTATAACCTGAACCCTTGCAAATCCTGAACTAACCATCCCCGCAAGTCATAAAGCAGTAAAAGCACATATGGGGAGTCTTATGTAGGGGAACGAGGTTCTAGAAAGCAAAACGATTGGTTGGTTCATTACATTCTCCACCTCTTAAACAAATGTTCGTCCTCGAACGGGTCTAGAATCATACCTAGAGTGCTGAACAAGTGAGGATATCTGCTCCGCATGTCCTACTCGGGCTCCCAGGTCGCCTCCTTGACTAGTTGGCCCCTCCACTGGACCTTCATTGCGAAATTCCTCTTGGACCTCAACTGGCGATCCTTCCTAGCAACAATAGCAACTGGCTCCTCCTCGTAGCCCAAGCTCTCATCTAGCTGAATAGTACTGAAGTCCAATACATGTGACAAGTCGGGATGATACCTCCGGAGCATCGACATGTGGAAACCGGATGAACTCCCGATAGACTGGGAGGCAAGGAAAACTCATAAGCAACTTCCCAACTCGCCTGAACACCTCAAATGTGCCTATAAACTTGGGGCTCAACTTGCCCTTCTTCCGAAACCTCAAGATCCCCTTCAACGGTGAAAATTTCAAGAGAACCTTCTCGCCTACTATGAATGATAAGTCACACGCCTTCCGATCCACGTAACTCTTCTGCCAGGACTGTGTTGTGCGGAGCCGCTCCTGAATCAAATTCACATTTTCCAAGGCATCCCTCACCAAATTGGTACCATACAACCTAGCCTCGCCGGGCTCAAACCACCCAATGGAGAACAACATCGCCGACCATATAAAGCCCCGAACGGAGCCATCTCAATGCTGGACTGGTAACTGTTGTTATAAGCAAACTCGGCCAAAGGCAAGAACTGATCCCACTATCCCCAAAGTCAATCACACATGCCCTGAGCATGTCCTCCAAGATCTGAACTGTCCGCTCTGACTGCCCGTCGGTCTGTGGATGAAACATAGTGCTAAGCTCTACACGGGTCCCAAAATCACTTTGTACGGCTCTCCAGAAATGTTAAGTGAACTTGTCACGACCCCAATTCCCAACCTTAGGGATCGTGATGGCGCCTAACACCACACTTGCTAGGCAAGCCAATGTTAGAGTTCGATTAGCTATTTACCTTTGATTATCCATTTAAACATAATAAACAATTATAAAATAAACTCAAGCTACTGACTTTCAATGAATAATTCCAAACATAAAATAATAAACACTTAAATAAACCGAGCCACAAACTAATTATATATGTAACTCTAGAACTACCCCAGGGTCTGGTGTCACAATTCACGAACTACTAAAGAATACTACAAATAATGGACTGAAAGAAATAGTGTAACTGTTCTGAATATAATAAAATAGTTTTATAAAAATAGGAGAAGACTCTCGGGATCTGCGAACACCGTCAGATATACCTCGTGTCTCCGAATAAATGATTAGTCGCTCTAAATATCTCTATTGCTGGTCGATACCTGGATCTGCACAAAAGAGTGCAGAGTGTAGTATCAGTACAACCGACCCCATGTACTGAGTAAGTGCCGAACCTAACTCGATGAAGTAGTGATGAGGCTATGGCGGGCATTAACAACATATAACCTGTGACAATAATATATACAATAACACAATAAAATAATTCTACACGAACAAAAAAAATATAACTGGGACAATAACTATAAAGCAAGAAGAAAATCTAACAAATAATTAAGTACTGCAGCAACAATGAAATAACTCAGCTGCCTTTTCCAGGTATCAGCTATAACCAATGCTCAAGTAAATCTCCAAATTTCCAAACTTTACTTTAAAATAATCACATGTACGAAATATACGAAAATCTGTAGAGTAAAGCAAGAATTTCCAAATCATTTAAAGTTTAAAAATCAGTAAAACATTATTTTTCCCCATTTTCACTGTCTTGTTGCGGCGTGCAACCCGATCCCACCTATTCATAATATTACAATTAACTTATTCACCCGTATCACAATCAATTATCCACCCTTATCACACAAATTATCCACCCTTATCACACTAACATTTTGATTCAAAAATTTCAAACAGAAAACAGTATAGCCCGTAAGCTTTAAACAACAACATTCCACAATAATATCAACCCGAATATATGTAATCACCGTAACACTATCAACCCAACTCAATCTTTACGTACCATGATAAGATTAAGAGAACAACCAACACTTTCAACACACTTACAACAAAAAATGTAAATAATCAAAAGAAACCAACATATATATATATATATATACTTCCAAAAATAGTGCCAAACTGCTCAACCTCTCTATATCACAAAGGGACCAATTAAACACCCCGTACTCTTCCAAAATAATCACAATAATATTTAACAAAAGATAACAAGGCCAACTAGTCATAGAAACAATAGAGAACATAGAGCAATTAAGACGAACATCAATTAAGTTGGGAACGGAGAAAGAGATCATGTTTATCAGGCAAATTGGGTGGTGCATAGATACTCGTCACCTCACCTATACACCACGCCCATGCATTTCACATAGCAAACAAGTGGGGATTCCTATTCTCTCAAGTAAAAGTTAGACAAAAAACTTACCTCAATTTCGCAGGCCACTCACCACTCAATTACAACTTTTCCTTTAGAATCTTGCTCTAACTTGCTCAAATATAATCATAATTAACTTAATATCATTAATTAAGTCTAAAGGAACTAACTTTATTGAAAATTATAATTTTTCCTAAGTTTTCTAAGAAAAAAGTAAAAACATGACCCCGAGCTCGCTTGGTCTAAACTCGGGGTTCAGACCAAGTTACGTTTAACCATTCACCCACGAACCCAAATATACAATTAGTTTTGAAATCCGACCTCAATTCGAGGTAAAGATTCAATTTTTACAAATTCCCTAATTCTACCCAAACTCTCAATTTTTACCATGAAAATTCTTAGTTTTTGATTTAAAAGTGATGAAAAACAATGAATAATTGAAAGAGTAAAGTTTAGAATTGATTACCTATGACTTGGGGATGATATTTGGTGAAGGAATTCGTTCCTAGGGCTTTGGGGTTCGAAAATTTGAAGAAGAAGAAGTCTGCCCGTTTTATATATATTTTTCTGCCAGCTATTCTACCTCGTTTCTCGTGCCAAATGATCCTGAAACTCTATTTTTATGTCTCCAATGGATTCCTTGTGAAATTCTAATCAAGTTAGGCTTTTGAATCACTCAATCTGACCTTATAATGAAGGAGATATGTAGGTTTTAATATTCGCAAATATTGCAGATTTTTAATACGCCGTCGGTGACAATTTCGTAATTAACCGGAAAAATCTGGCAACTTTAGTAAAATGCCCATAAAATCCTCATACGATGTCCAAATTCGATGATTCTTTTTGGTACGGGTCCGTAATTACGATACGTATCTAATACTTCATTCAAAACAGATATCAGACCTCATTTGTTCAATATTATATCATTTATGCTTGAAGAAATGACGTCGAAGCATAAGAAAGAACGAGCGCAACACAACCCAAACCTATTTGAAACTCACCCGAGCCCACGGGGCTCTAAACCAAACATGCACGCAAGTATAAAAGCATCATACAAACTTGATCGTGGGATCAAATCATGAAAATAACATGTAAAACTATAAATTAAACCACAAAACTCATTATTTTCCTCAAAAACACTTATAGTTCATAACTTTTCAACCGGATGTCCGAATCATGTCAAACGAACTCCGTTTTTTACCAAATTTCACAGGAAAGGCCTAAATATCATAAAAAATTTGTACCGGGCTCCTGAACCGAAATACGGGACCGATACCAATGATTTCAAATATTAATCCTTTTCTTTATTTCATAAATATTTCAACAAAATAATTTCTTTTAAAAATTAATTTCTAAGGCTTGGGACCTCAGAATTCATTTTTGGGCATACACCTGAGTCCCATATTTTACTGCGGCCTACCGGGATTGTCGGAACACTAATCCGGGTCCGTTTACTAAAAATGTTGACCTAAGTCGACTTTTATCAACTTTAAATTTTAGAAATCACTATTTCTCATATTTTTCACATAAAAGCTTTTCGGTTTTACGCCCGAACTATGCACGCAAATTGAGGTATTTAAAATTAGTCTATCTATGGCTATTAAGCATGAAACAAGGTCTAAATTTATAAAATGATCCCTTGGGTTATCACAGAACTGAGGGCCTCTATCTGATATGATGGAAACAGGCACACCCTGTTGCGCCCCTTTTTCTCGCGAAATTGAGTTTCGACATGTGACAACTCTTTTAAGGAAGTGTTAAAAGAGGAGAGTCGCCTCCTAATGGTTTTAAGGTGCGTTAGGGCACCTATTTGCAAATGACTTAGGTTCAACTAGTTTGCATCACCAAAGATCAGGTAAAGGCTCGAAATTACCTCGAAGAGAAAGTGTTAGGCACTCTTCGAGGTCCATAACTATGGGTACCTACCGAACTTGAATTTTATGAATTATTCAAATAAACAAAGATATAGAAAGCAAGAAGTTTTAGAATTTTTCATTATAAAAGACTTTGAATAAATAGTACAAACACTTGATTAAAAATAAAAAAGGGAAATAAGATGGGGTCCTAAGTTTTTTAGCCTAAAGAATCACCCTGTGCAACATAAATAATACTTCGTAACTCCCTCGAGATGGGGTGTTACTCATATTATTCAGCGGGCACAGACTATCATCTCATGCTACTCGATTACTATATTTAAGTTGTTACCTAAAGTGCACTAGTTCAATTATAAGTCATACCTTATGCGTGCACTACACGTCCCATACCTATGGTCCAGGAGGCATTGGACCTCTATTTTAGGTTGTTATAGACCTTACTTAGGTTGCTCAGAAAATGTCAAAACTACGCGACATACGAAAAAACACACTGGACTTCACATACAGGCAATAAAGGCTCAAGTTAGCCTCCTCACTTAAACTGCAAATGCATGCGGATAAGGTTTTTCCGTTCAAAACTAAGGAACTGGAATCCCTAAAGACATGATTTCTATGTGATAGTCATCAAGGAATGCAAGCGGATATAGGAACCAACGTTATTCATAGACATGATTATAAATGTTGTTACACACTGATCACTGAGATGGAAGATTCCCAGTTATTAGTCCTGTAGATGTTGCGCCTACGTGATTTATGTAATAAAAAGAATAACATCTATCGAGAGACACCCAGAATTACTCATGCTCTTGCTAATGTCCTAAATGAGCGATGAACAATGTTGAAAGGGTGCGTCATTACCAGTTATTAAGGCGAACAGTGGCATCCTATAGACATGATTTCTAACAATTAGCACTTGGAACCTGATTTTATTGTTAAACCTTACATGTAGGTTTTCTAGGTGACCAATACAATGTAGTAACAAATGAAATGATTAGAGTCTTGTAGGCATGATCACTAGTGGATATGCTGCAACAATGAAAATTAAAGAAAAGTTCAATGATATTTATTACTTGCAGGCAGGTTTTCTAACAACATGTAGCAACAAAGATATGTAAGCATTTGGGCTCATGCTTTGCTAATAGACAAGTAGTGCACGCGTGTGCTTTTCCAAAGAGCGTGATTTCTACAGTTTGCACAGATAATGAACGACATAAAGCAAGTGCATCATTCAATCCTATATGTATGTTATCTACCCATCACATATTAATATTAAAATCTTACCCATCCCATTTTACTAACAACCCCAATTATTTATACACTGACATTATTACATGCCAATTAGTGAGTAAAGTAACAATATTATATAATAATGTACATGACCACAATAGGCCCCAATAAAATAACTAAATATCCAGCCTTACTGTGCCTTCAATATCTTTTACATGGCATACTTAAGCCTTCAACAAAAAATCACACGACCACAGGTCCATGAAGAGTCCACACCAATTCAACGAGCCCCAGCACCAAATGTTGCACCACTTGGAACAACCAATATAGATACATAGTTCATGACAGGTAAGTACAGTATTAGGGACAGTTTGGAGGTTGAGGGAATGACTAGGACCAAGCCCTAGTGTGTTAGAGTTCACAAGAGCCTCAATTGGACCCTGAGCAGTGCTCATACTAGGGAGGCCAACAATAGAAACTAAATAGCCTTGGCTTTCATCCGGAAAAGAGTAAGAATTTAGAATATCAGAGTAGCAATTAAGGATATTGGACAGAAATCACCAAATTGAGTATACAACACAACTGGTCAAGCAGGCCAGTAGGTTCAACAAGGTTCACATAGCAAAGTACCCCCTAGACAACCATCATAGGAACTTGGAGAAGAAAACAGGTTTGCAGACACACATAAGTTATCATGCATAGATGCATGAAGTTGAACTAGTTGAAACCTAAAGATCTAAATTAATTTAAGTCTAACCTAGTGTCATATTAATCAGTACTTAGATAGGGTGGAGGGGGGGGGGGGGGGGGGGGGGGGGGGGAGGTACACATATTGTGATAATCACTGAACGAATAGGGTGGCAAATGAACCAAAGCATTTCGGGAGAACATATTAGCATAGGAACAAAGTCGTAGTTAATAGAAACATAGAGTACTTGTCTTTAAAAAAATCAGGATAACATGAAACTTGTTTAAAGCAGACTTTAGAGCAACATTCCATAGAGTTAGGGATAATACACAAAGAGCAATCCAGTATACACATGACTTAGTACTATAAGGTCCATTAAAGTGGGGGTGTGGTTCCTATGGAGTTGTGGGTAGTATCCAAACACAATATGCAGAAATTTGTAACTTAACAACATACAATCACAAAAGTCAGGCTTATATAAAAAATGGACTTTTATTGAAATTCAAAACTAAAAGTACAAAATCCATTTCAGAAGACAAGAAATCACAGAGTGAAAAATATAGTATTAGGATAACACAAACAACAAACTATCCCCATGCGTTTAATTAACACAAAATGACATCAAAGTGTTGAACATTATCATAGTTGAATCATGCTCATGCAAGTTCAAATACATATGCAGAAAGAAGGAAATAAATTGAACATTGCGATGGTTTAAACACTAACCAATAGCATAATCAAAAGAGTAGTAGTAAAACCCCAAATCCCCGATACTTCAAAGTTCACAAGAGCCTCGGTGAATGTGCTCCGAGCAGTGCTTGCATCCGAGGAGGTTGTTTTAATGGCCTTGGCTTTCAGCCGGTCCCAAATTCAATAATTTTAGAGAGTGTTCGAGTGTAACAGTGAGTGAGTGAGTGAGAGAGGAGAATAGTGAGAACAATAACAGGGGTTTAAGAGAAAAAGTCTACTTAATGGGTTTTAGGGGAGGGGTTTATGTAGTAGCATATTTCTCACATAAAAATAGGGAAACACGGTAAATTAAACACGGAATAAGGAAAATATGCCATCATCAATTAGAATAAATTTTTGGGAAAATAACACATAGAATAAGGAAGTTCAGTAAATTAAACAGAGAATATGGAAAATATAGCATGTGAGAATCAATTAGAGTAAGTTTTAGGGCAAATAACACTTAAAATAAGGAAATACAGTAGGTTGAACAGAGAATAAGGAAAATATAGCATAAGAGAATCACTTAGAGTCAGTCTTAAGGAAAATATAAATAAAAAAGTAAGGAAATACAGTGGGTTAAACAAAAATAAGAAAAATATCAGTCAACCATAAGAAAGTGAAGAATATCAATAGAAAATCAGTAAAGAATATGGTAAAATCTCAAACCCTAGTTGGGACTGACGACTTGAATCGAACCAATCATGCAAGAATCGTTCAATATAACATGTATAGAGACGAAAGATCGTCCAGATCTTCACAGAATCAAAGTAAACCGGCCCGTTCTTGAGGAGTAGTTCTTTCCAAAAATAGGGCAAAAGCTAAATAGTACCATAAACATGCGTATAATGATAGAGTATCACAAAATAGGTAAGTAGATCATGGATTGATTCCATGTTTGAGTCGGAATCAAAGAGGATGTAACGACCCGATCGGTCGTTTTGCATTCTAGGATCACGTGCCCCTAAATGAAACTTCCCGTAGTTTCTTTTAATGATTTATGACTTGTGGGGACGGGTGGTTCGGGATTTGGAGAAGTTTGGAGTGGTATAGGAACACTAGGTTCCTTAAGGTTGGCCTTAAAGGCCAAGTTTGACTTCGGTCAACATTTTTAGTAAACGGCCTCGGAATCGAGATTAGACGGTTCCGGTAGGTTCGTATGATGATTTCGTACTTAGGCGTATGTTCGGAACGAGTTTTGGATGACCCAGGAGCGTTTCGACGCCAAATAGTGAAATTTGAGTTTTCTTAAGTTCAAATTGAGGTTTGGAACGTGTTTTTGTGTTATCGAGGTCCAAACGGAATTCCGAGACCGAGAATAGTTCCGTTATGTCATTTATGACTTGCTCGCAAAATTTGGTGTCATTCCGAGTAGTATAGGTAGGTTCGGCGCATTGTTAGCGAATTCTAGAACTTGAAGTTCTTAAGTTTGATCCAATAGGTTTTGGGGTGTGATTTTTAGATTTAGTGTTGTTTTGGACGTTTCAAAGGTTCGAGCGATTCCGTATTATGATTTAGGACTTGTTGGTATAATTGGACGGGGTCATGGGTGGTCCCAGATGCCATTCGGACATCGAGCGAGGCAAAAACCAACAACAAATGACTGCCTGTGCACCAGCGGTGGCCTAGCCGCAGATGCGAGACCGCTTCTGCTATCCCCGGCCTCGCATGTGTGGCCCCAGGTGAGGACGCCAAGTTCCGTAGGTGCGGATTATTTTCCGCAGAAGCAAAGCCGCAGGTGCGGACTCCGCTCCGCAGGTGCGAACTCCGCTCCGCAGGTGCGAACCCAGGCCTCCTTTCCCATATCCGTAGATGCGATACCGCAGGTGCGGTCCTCGAGCCGCAGGTGCGAAAAAACTGTCGGCAGTGAGGCTGTTTTAAAACACGGGAATTCACCATTTTTGATCATTTCACTTCATCCTTGGGCAATTTTAGAGCATGCAAAAGAGACAAACGACCTAGCTACTGTAAGGTAAGTAATTCCCACCCTAAACTTAGTTTAATACTTGAATTCTTAGGTAGATCAACCCCTTAATTAGTAGAAATCATGGGTTAGAGTGAAAACCTAGGTTTTTATGAACATGAGAAAATTACCGAAGAATTTGTTATGAAATCATACAAAAACTATATAATGTTAATCCTTAGGCTATGGGTGAGTGTTTCCTTCAAAAATTTCCGGATCCGAGCATGTGGGCCCGGGGGTGTATTTTGGGATTTTTCAATTTAAGTTGAAATAATCATTTAAGTAGAGGAATTTCATAGTTTTGAGTATAAGTTGATTTATTTATGCAATATTTGATTAGTTTCGAGTCCTTGGGAGACGAATTTGGAGTTTCGGGCGTGCTCTTGATCCGGAAGGTAGACTTGACACGAGGTGAGTCTCCTTTCTAACCTTGTAAGAGGGAATTGTCCCCATAGGTAAATATAAATGATTGCATGTCCTTAATTTCGGGGGCTACGCACGCACGAAGTGACCGCGTAGATACTATTATGTATGTCAGGTAGTCTTAGGATTCACAAGCATGCTTTATATGACGTACCTGTAATCTTAAATGTATTATAGGTTGCCTAATATCCTTGAATTATTAAGTGGACATCTAGGAGGTCACATTATAGAATTTATATTATTGAATCTATTTCTGTAAGTATATTACCCTACTGTTATGTCAACCGTGTCGCATGTTTGATTCGCGAGCGGTGTAATAGATGCATCTATGGTTCGAGCCGTTCGACCCTTCAGCAGTGCACATTGATTTTCGCATCGTATCGGCCGTACGTTCACGACATGTCATGTGTTTGTAAATTGTTTGGGTGTTATGTGAATGTGTGTCTGTTGAATATCATGAAAAGGAAAACTAGGAAATTTATATGCTAGGGAACTTGACACGTAAAGATAGTTGTGAATGTTATTTGATGCTCCTGCCTTCATTATTATTCATGACTACTATTCCTGCTTAGCCTTACATCTAAACTATATTATTTGGACCCTAGTAAGTATCACGTCGACTTCTCGTCACTACTTCTTCGAGATTAGGCAGGATACTCACTGGGTACATATTGTTTATGTACTCATGCTACGCTTCTGTACTTAATTGTACAGGTCCTGAGGTAGGTGCATCTGGGTATCAGTCCGGAGCTTGTCCCTGACTTATATCTGGTTCAGACTTCTCGGTGAGCTGCTTTCCCTGATGACTCCCATAAGCGCCTTGGAGTTTTATTTCTTTCATTATGTCTGTTTACTTTTCCTGAGACAGTATGGCAAACTTGAATTCTTTTGGATTCTCATTTCTACTAGATGCCTGTAAACTTGTGACACTAGTTCCTGGCACACACGTAGTAGACATTATATTTTTGGACTGTAATATAAATTATGACTTTTATGGCTATTTCACTTTAGAAATGGCCTAAGTTGTCCGTTTTACTTAATGTCTTAAATCTTAATTTAGTAAGTGACAAAAAGATTTTTGGTAAATTAAATGAAACTCACTTGTAAATTGATGTTGGCTTGCCTGACTACATTGTTGGGCGCCTTCGCGACCTGATTTAGGATTTGGGTCGTGACAACATGGTATCAGAGCTCTAGGTTCACGTAGGTCTCACAAGTTACGGGCAAACCCAATAGAGTCTCGTGGATCGGTACAGAGACGTTTGTATTTATCTTCGGGAGGCTATAGGGTGTTAGGAAATCTCTCTTTATTCATCCTCTATCGTGCAGTTGATGGTATACTAAATCTCACTCTTCTATTCTCTCACAGATGGTGAGGACGCACGCAGCCGATGTTCCAGACCCGGGAGGGGCCGCTACCCCCGTCATCCGAGGCCGTGGTAGAGGCAGGGGAAGTGCACCGGCTCGAGGTAGGGGACGAGGGCGTCCAAGAGCTGTTACAATTGCACCACCGGCGGATCCCATTACTGAGGAGCAGCGCAAGGTGATCCTAGCGGATCCTGCCCCATTGGACTTTATGACGGCGCTAGGATTCCAGGAGGTCATGAGCCGTACGATGGGGTTCATGGACACCACGATCCAGGCTGGTTTATTTCCAGCGGATCCTGCCACATCTCAGGCGGGAGGGGGGGGGGACCCAGACCCGTACTGCTCGGGCCGCAAGTCATGCAACGGCTGTAGACCTCGGGTACACTGCCCGTGGGCGTGGCCCAGCCAGTAGCAACAACACCTGAGCCCAGGCTAGCTGCGGACGACGATCCGTAGAAGTTATTAGATAAATGGACCAGATTGCACCCTCCTATATTTGGAGGTGAGTGTCATGAGGACGCACAAGACTTTATTGATAGGTGCAGGGACAGACTGCACAACATGAAGATAGTGGAGTCCCATGGATTTGATTTCACTACCTTCTAGTTAGAGGGCATGGCCCGCAGATGGTGGCAGTCCTATATACTCGGCAGGCCAGCAGATTCTCCTCCCCTCCGTTGGGAGTAGTTCACTCAGTTGTTCTTGGACAAATATATTCCACCCTCTGAGAGGGAAGAGTTGCGATATTAGTTTGAGCAGCTGGAGTAGGGTAAGATGTCCGTGACTGACTACGAGGCTAGGTTTTCTGAGCTGTCTCGTCATGCCCTCATGATACTTCCTACTGATGCAGAGAGAGTGCGGAGATTCGTAGCTGGGTTGCACTCAGGTATTATAGCCAACATGGCCCGAGAGGTGGAGATGGGCACTCCCTATCAGCTTGTGGTCGAGATTGCTCGCCGGATTGAGGTTTATCAATCGAGGGGCAGAGAGCAGAGTCAGCAGGATAAGAAATCTAGATTCTATGGGCATAAAGGTGCTCCAGACAAGGGCAAATGTCAGTTCGGTAGGGGCCATCCTAGTAGGCCTCCATATTCATCACCCCCAACACCTCCACGAGGTGTCCCAGCGAGGCCTTATTTCAGTGCAATGCCGGAGAGTCCTTACCGCCTGCCAGCTATTCAGGGTTCTTCCGGCGGATATTCTGATTTCAGTGCTATGCTAGAGAGTTCATACCGCCCTCCGGCTATTCAGGGTCCTTCTTCTTTAGGGCACCAGTCCATGGTACCGAGGGATGTTATGAGTGCGGGGATATAGGACATATTAAGAGGACTTGTCCCAGGCTTCGGGGCAAGGCAGTGCATCAGGGTTACCAACCTATGAGTTCAGCACCAGCGGTCTGGCCACCCAGAGGTAGAGGGCAGGCTGGTAGAGGTCGTCCCAGAGGTGGAGTCCAAGCAGGGGGAACACAAACAACTTCTGTTCATGTTAGTGGAGGTCAGTCTTCCGGTACTCCCGCCAGATTCTATGCTTTTCCGGCCAGACCATATGCAGTAGCCTCAGATGCCGTGATCACAAGTATTATTTCAGTATGTGGTAAAAATGCATCGGTATTGTTTGATCCATGATCCACTTATTCATATGTGTCAGCCTTGTTTGCTAGTTTCTTGGATATTCCTCGGGATTCTTTGGGTACTCCTGTTTATGTGTCCACTTCTGTGGGAGATTATGTGATTGTGGACCGGATTTATCGGTCCTATGTGGTTACATTCTGTGAGTTCGAGACCAGAGCGGACCTCTTGTTGCTTGATATGGTTGATTTTGAGGTCATCCTAGGCATGGATTGGCTATCCCCTTACCATGCTGGTTTAGATTGCCATGCCAAGACTGTTACTCTAGCCATTCCCGAGTTTCCGAGATCGGAGTGGAGAGGTTCTTTAGTTAGTGCAGCTAGTCGGGTTATTTCTTTCCTGAAGGCTCGACATATGGTCGAGAAGGGTTGTTTGTCGTATCTTGCTTATGTACGGGACACCATCGCTGGGTCTCCGACGATTGATTCAGTGCCAGTAGTTCACGAGTTTGTGGATGTATTCCCTTCAGACCTTCCGGGCATGCCATCGGATCGTGACATTGATTTATGCATTGACTTAGGAACCCAGCCTATATCTATTCCCCCATACCGTGTGGATCCGAAGTAATTGAAAGAACAACTTGAGGAGTTGTTGGCTAAGGGGTTTATCAGACCATGCGTGTCGCCTTGGGGGTGCTCCACTTCTATTTGTGAAGAAGAAGGATGGTACTATGAGGATATGTATTGATTACCGCCAGTTGAACAAGGTCACCATCAAGAACAAGTACCCGTTGCCGTGTATCGATGATTTGTTTGACCAGTTGCAGGGTGCTCGGGTGTTTTCTTAGATTGACTTGAGATCGAGGTACCATCAGCTGAAGATTCGGGAGTCGGATGTTCCGACGACTGCCTTTCGTATGAAATATGGTCATTATGAGTTCCTGGTGATGTCCTTTGGCTTGACTAATGCCCCAGTAGCATTTATGGACTTGATGAACATGGTGTTCAGGCCTTATATTGATTCTTTTGTCATTGTCGTTATTTGATGACATTCTGATTTACTCACGTAGTCTGGGGAAGCACGAGAAGCTTTTGGGAGTTGTGCTCCAGACTTTGCGAGAACAGAAGTTGTATGCGAAGTTCTCCAAGTGTGAGTTTTGGTTGGATTCTGTGGCGTTCTTGGGACATGTGGTATCCGGAGAGGGTATCATGGTTGATCCTAAGAAGATTGATACAATTCAGAGTTGGCCACGCCCTACTTCAGCTACGGAGATCAGGAGCTTCTTGGGTCTAGCAGGTTATTATCGCCGATTTGAGTATAGATTGATTTATTTATGCAACATTTGATTAGTTTCGAGTCCTTGGGAGACGAATTTGGAGTTTCGGGCGTGCTCTTGATCCGGAAGGTAGACTTGACATGAGGTGAGTCTCCTTTCTAACCTTGTAAGAGGGAATTATCCCCATAGGTAAATATAAATGATTGCATGTCCTTAATTGCGGGGGCTACGCACGCACGAAGTGACGAGAGTCCATGCATAGCTACTATTATGTATGTCAGGTATTCTTAGAATTCACAAGCATGGTTTATATGCCGTACGCGTAATCTTAAATGTATTATAGGCTGCCTAATATCCTTGAATTATTAAGTGGACATCTAGGAGGTTACATTCTAGAATTTATATTATTGATCTATTTCTGTAAGTATATTCGCTAATAAATTCCCGATTTCCTGTCAATTATGTGTATGTATACGGGTACCTGCGTCGCATGTATGATTCGCGAGCGGGGTAGACCTACTATTATGTCAACCGCGTCGCATGTTTGATTTGCGAGCGGTGTAATAGATGCATCTATGGTTCGAGCCGTTTGACCCTTCGGCAGTGCACATTTATTTTTGCGTCGTATCGGCCGTACGTTCACGGCATGTCATGTGTTTGTAAATTGTTTGGGTGTTATGTGAATGTGTATCTTTTGAATATCATGAAAAGGAAAACTAGGAAATTTATATGCCGGGGAACTTGACACATAAAGATAGTTGTGAATGTTATTTGATTCTCCTATCTTCATTATTATTTGTGACTGTTATTCCTGCTTAGCCTTACATCTAAACTATATTATTTGGACCCTAGTAAGTATCACGTCGACTTCTTGTCACTACTTCTTCGAGGTTAGGCAGAATACTCACTGGGTACATATTGTTTATGTACTCATGCTACGCTTCTGTACTTAATTGTACAGGTCTTGAGGCACGTGCCTCTGGGTATCAGTCCGGAGCTCGTCCCTGACTTATATCTGGTTCAGACTTCTCGGTGAGCTGCTTTCCCTGACGACTCCCAGCAACGCCTTGGAGTTTTCTTTCTTTCATTATGTCTGTTTACTTTTCCTCAAACAGTAGGGCAAACTTGTATTCTTTTGGATTCTCATTTCTACTAGATGCCTGTAAACTTGTGACACTAGTTCCTGGCACACATGTAGTAGACATTATATTTTTGTATTGTAATATAAATTATGAATTTTATGGCTATTTCTGTTTAAAAATGGCCTAAGTTGTCCGTTTTACTTAATGTCTTAAATCTGAATTTAGTAAGTGACAGAAAGGTTTTTGGTAAATTAAATGAAACTCACTTGTAAATTGATGTTGGCTTGCCTGACTACGTTGTTGGGCGCCTTCGCGACCTGATTTAGGATTTGGGTCGCGACAGAGGGTTAGGGATTACGGCGGCTAGGGTTTAACAGAGAAGAAGAGAGGTGAGAGGTTCTTGAGGCAGTGGGCAAAGGGGGAATGAGAATTAGGGTTTGGGGTTGGGTAATTAAAGGTGTAGGTTGATTGTAGGCCGTTGATCTTAGAGATCAACGACCAGGATTTTAAAAGAACTGGGGCAGGTTAATTAAACGGGTATGGGTAGTGGGTTGCTGGTTTGGGCTTGGGGTAATTGGGCTGAGGTTTGGGTGGTTTTGGGTCCGGAAATAGGTAAACAATTGGGATATTTTTTATACACTAAGATCAACAGCCAGGATTTTAAAAGAACTAGGGAGGGTTAATTAAACGGGTATGGGTAGTGGGTTGCTGGTGGGCTTGGGGTAATTGGGTTAAGGTTTGGGTGGTTTTGGGTTTGAAAACTGGTAAGAAATTGGGCTTTTATTTAAATACCCCAAAATTTATCAAAATAATTTATAAAAATACTTAATAAATGAATAAAAATATTATTTATGCACTGAAATGCTTAAAATAATAACTTTATATTATAAAAATATAAATTTACTATTTTGACATAAATAATATAGAATAAAGAGCCTTTATGTACGAATATAGGCCATTATTGCAAAATTAGATAAATAACTTGAAAAATGCTAATGTAATTACATGGAATGAAACGAAATGTTTGAAACATATACTATAGGTGCAAAAAAATAATTGTTTGGTAATAAGTCATCACAAATAATTTAAAGGATAATTACTAGATATTTATATATAATTTAAATTCATTTAAAGCTCTAAAAATTATTGTATATTATAGAGAATACTTGTATAGGTTTGTAAACTAAATAATGACGAAAATATGCTATTTTGAAAGTATATATGAATTTTTAAAATATGAGGGCAAAATTGGGTATCAACAACTCCCCCTCTTTACCCGAGAATGATGAAAGAGTTGTCGGATAAAGAATATGATGACCGATTTTGACCGAATGAGGTGATTTGAAAATGGAGGCCAAACCCTGGTTCCTGAGTTGCCTACATATCCCTGGTGTTACGGAATCAGACCGTGTATACTTCTGGATCCATCGGTGAACTGAACCGATGAAGTTGTTATATGAATGGTCGTATGTTTCAGAAAGGGTTCTTTTGGGTAGGACAATATCAGATGAATTTGCGCGAAATCATGAATGTGAATCTGAAACATTATGGATGTATCTCAAAATGAGTATCTGAACGGTTATCAAGTAAAAATGGTTAACTGATGGTGATTAGCTACGTTTGAAATAATTGCAGGATGTGAACGTTGAACGGAAACCGGAGCGAAGATTGCTCCTGTTAGGAGAACGGTTACTTCCTGGATTACCTACAAAACTTAAAACACGATGCATGCAAGTATATATGGATTATTGCGAGAATTTAAACATGATGCAAATTCCCTTTGGACCATGAAAGTTGTCTTTGGACGGTGAGGATGATGTACTTAGACCATGACGTCCTGGGACATGAATCATGTGATAAGGGTTTTGCAGGCCATGAAATGATGTCCTCGGGCCATGAAAATGGTGCCTCTAAACCATGACGCCTTTGAGTAATGATGGGAAATATTAAGAGATTCTCAGGCCATGGCATGGTGTCTTCCAGCTATGAGGATGATGCCTTCAGACTATAACGCCTTTGGACAAAATGATGATGTTTTATCCCATGAGATGCAAAGATATGATGCTCGGTCATACGCGAAGTAAAATAAGATAGAGCTTAGTCTTGTATAAGGTTAGGGCAATGCTTATCTCCAGGCGAATAGAGGATAGTGCTTGGTTTTAAATAGCATAATGGAGATAACATTTGGTCTTATGCAAGGACAAGGCAATGCTTAGCCTTAGGCAATTGAGGAGGCAATGCTTAGTGTCACGCCCCAAAACCAAGGGACACGATCGACGCTCAACCGAAGGACCCCAGTCAAGCGGAACTGGAATTGCCTTTCCTATCCCACGCGTTACCCCGTGATTTCAATATACATTATTCATGTGAAATAGCCATTTATAACTTAAGCATAAACTTACAACTTGAATTCATTTCTACTTTTTATCATTACCAACATATGATACCAAATACTTACAAAATACATATAACATTTACCAACGTGGATCACGATTCCGAACCGTACCATATCTTACCCAAAATACATATGTACACTACCACATTTTTTCTACGAAGCCTCTACGAATACTAGGAACTTAACCAATACTTGCCGGCGACAAGGCCCCGGCTATACCTTACAATACACAATAAACTCAAAAGAAGGTGGCATGAACCACACATGGCCCCGAGAGGAAGTGGGGCTCGCCAATGCAGCTGACGGAATGGAGAGGAGGCACTACTGTCGGTGGGCTGAATTACCTGCTATGGAATCACCTACAATCATCATAAGAATGTAGCGCCCCCGGCAAAAGGGACGTCAATACATTTGAATTGTACTGGTATGTATGAACAAACTTTATCCCAAGTACAATCAAGCAATGCACAGATAAGATACGGTTAATAGAACTCACAAACATTGCACATAGGAAGAAACAACCAAAAACACAGGTTTCACAATCTCTCCTTTTCCCTTTCCAACATTTCCATATTCAAGAGTTTCATATATTGTCATTTCAATAGTGATTATGATCACTTTTCTACCCTTATTACCTCGGCCACCCTTATCACCACAACCCACACCTTATTACTTTGTATTGCGGCGCGCAACTCAACCCCGCCTGACAATTTATATTTCAAAAATAACACCACCAATAATTTCATCGTGATAACGATCACGTTTCCACCCTTATTACCTCGGCCACCCTTATCACCACAACCCACAAACAACACATCACAAGAATCATCATTTTTATTCACAATTCAACACAGAGAATTTCATCATAAGGATATAATTTCAATACAATCAACCACCCATACGGTTTCAAGTCACAACAGATCTTGCCCAAAACAACGAGTCATATAAGACATCACCACAATCAGTGTAGTATAATCATATCATTTCACATCCCTTAGCACTTAGTCATATTCACATACTTGGGCTTATTACCAATCCTTCATACCGGCATAATTAGAGTATTCTAGCCAACCTTACACATGGTAAAACATTCTCAAGTAAATCATGCTTTCACAATTCCGAATAACATAACACATGGAATTCAACTAGACAATCAGAGAATAGGGCATCATGTCTCAACATATTTAGAACACCCAACTTACTCATACTCAGGCAATTAACACGTAGCAATTCAACAATGTATTTAATAGCAACATCAATCAATCAATTCAGTCACAAAGATTTTCATCATCAAGAATGTAAATTCATAACAACCGAACAACCATATGAAAGCAAAGGCACAATAATCTCTACCAAGCAGTGAGTCATGTACGGTACTCCATAACCATTTAGATTAGTCAATTATATTCACTTTTCTTTCCCATCATTCACTACACAGCCCTCACACTTGGATACTTTCAACAATTGAGTTCATTACCATTTTCACTCATTTAGTACCACTTTCCTTCACATTGATAAGTTCATGCAAATAACGAGCATCAACATATAGTTCCATTAGATAAATTCACATTTCCCTTTCATTATTTACTACACAACATTCATCACTTAGATACATTCAACAATTGGATTCGTTAACAATTCTTTCGTTTGGTAGTACATCCTTTCATACCGAGGTATTCAACAGTTAACGAGCTTTGCACATGATAAAGTAAGCACAATGAATCACCATTTTCACAATCTCATATAGCATGGTGGTAGGGAAATCAATTAGGAAAATCAGAGAATATAATCTTACATCTCAACACATTAGAACAATCAATTCGCATATGCTCGAGCAATAAACTCATACCAAATACTCGGACACCAACAAGGTGACTCTACAAAGGTTAAAATTACTCATACATACCTCAAAGAGCTTTTCCTTAAGTTTATACCATACACCAACACCTCTAGCCATATCAATCTATAAGGATATACGAAAATCGATTAATAATTAGGAAGATTACCCATGGTATAACTCTCTTAGGAGTTTCATCAAACACCTAACATGTGAAGTAGGCTACAAGGTTTAGAAATGGAAATCTCTTCTTCCTTCACCCAAATTTTAACATGAACTACCCAAATTAGTTCTTTAATAACACATACCACAACTTAGTCCCACATGCATGGCCTATTTCTAACACTCACAACCTTTTTGAATTCTTAACTTCTTATATGAAATTTTTGGAAGTAGGACTTACCCGGATGGAGGACAATCTATGATTATCTTTCTTGATTCTTGAAAACTTGAGCAAGATTTGGATGATTATGAAGTTAAGCCCCTTATTTCTCTCTCTATATGCTCTCATTTCTCTCTAAAAACAGTAGAAAATGACCCCAAATGAGGCCCTTAAACCTATTTATGAAAATGGGGTCGGGTTATAAAATAGGAAAAATAAGTCTCCGAAACAGGGTCTGCGATCGCAGAATGGATCGCAGAACACACATGCGGGCCGCAGAGTGAATCGCAGAATCGCAGCCCAAAATTGGGCTATACTGGCCCAGTATGCGACCAGATTTGCGATCGCATATCAAAAATGCGGACCGCATTTTGATTCTGCGATCGCAGATTCGACACAGGATCGCGTTCTTTCTAGCCTTCGGTAATTTGACCATAACTTTGCGTAGGAATGTCCAAATGACGAACAGTTTGAAGAGTTGGAAACTAGACTCAGAGACCTTTCATTTGATAGGTTATTCATCATATAATACCTTATATATATATATATATATATATATTTAGATATGCTCGTTCAAAGTGTGGACTGGTGAAAATACCTTTGGAATTTTAGCCTGTTATGAAATTTTCCCATTTGGCTTAGCCTTAGGCTTCCCCTTGGACGTCACATCACTTATTATATGACTCATACACTTATTTACCACATCCAATTCATTTACATCATATTTAAAGCACATAAAATATTACAATTAGTCTACCTGGCACCCCGAATCCTATATTGCTTAGCAAAATTTTCCTGGGCCTTACACTTAGCCTCATATAAGAAGAGGAGACAGTGCTTAGCCTCATGCAAGAAGAGGAGACATTGCTTAGTCTCGATGCAAGGAAAGTTCGAGCTTAGCCTTATGCAATTAGGGAGAAAATGCTTAGCGCATTCAAGAAGAGGAGACAGTGCTTAGTCTCATGCAAAGGAAGGCCGAGCGTAGCCTTATGCAATTAGGGAGGCAATGCTTAGCCTCATGCAAGAAGAGGAGATAATGCTTAGTCTCGATGCAAGGAAAGACCGATCTTAGGCTTATGCAATTAGGGAGGCAATGCTTAGCCTCATGCAAGAAGAGGAGACAGTGCTTAGTCTCATGCAAAGGAAGGCCGAGCGTAGCCTTGTGCAATTAGGGAGGCAATGCTTAGCCTCATGCAAGAAGAGGAGACAGTGCTTAGTCTCATGCAAAGGAAGGCCGAGCTTAGACTTATGCAATTAGGGAGGCAATGCTTAGACTCATGCAAGAAAAGGAGACATTGCTTAGTCTCATGCAATTAGGAGGCAATTCTTAGTATCATGCAATAAAGTCAATGTTTAGCCTTATGCAATTGAGGAGGCAGGGCTTAGCCTCATGAAAAATAGGAGACAATGCTTAGTCTTATGCAATTAGGAGACACGGCTTAGTTTCATGCAAGGAAAGTCAATTCTTAACCTTATGCAATTGAGGAGGCAAGGCTTAGCCTTATGCAAAGAAAATGATGAGTAATAGTAGAGTATTTCTTAGTTGGAGGTGCTTGTGATAGATAATTTGCTATCTTGAAGGTAGTGACATGATGTATCTGCAGGTATTATTGTCTTACTGTGCCTGCATCCAAAGAAAAATTATGAGTTTTGTGGGGGAAGGTTGGTTCGCACCTTTGTCTTTTTCTTTGCCTGTGCTCCTGTCTTGAAATCCTGTTTTGAGTTACCCTGGAAAGCATCCGGCGGTTTATAAAAAATAAAGTTTTTGAAAAATATGTGTGCGTTTGATGAGTGTAGTTTTTTAAAATATAGTAGTAAACAATATCAAGTAATTTAGATGGACCAATGACTGTGACACTTTTAGAAACGTTGCGTCTTATTTGCTTTAGAATTTTGAGCACCCCAATTTAAAAGCAATTTCTTTGACTATTCTGCATATGACGAAGTTGGCTGAACTTACTTCGGAATTTTGAGGGTCCTCTTCAAAATTCCGCCCCAGTTTCTGACCATGGTAAAATGAAGATTTTATTGAGATGTGACCAGACCCACATGGCTGCCTACGTATCCCCTCTTAAATGGGAATCAGGTCAAGCGTAGTTCAGTTACATCAGATGAAGAACTGTAAACAATCTAAACATAGTATCTTTTGATTGCGTCTGAGTTGATAGGTTTTGTCCAAACTTCTCCATCCATTTCTGCAAGTATGAGTGCTCCTCCTATTAGTACTCTATGAACCATGTAGGGTCCTTGCCAATTGGGTGAAAATTTCTCTTTGGCTACTTGATGCGAGAAAATCTACTTCAGCACCAGATGCCCCGGTGTGAATTGTCTAGGCCTGACCTTTTTGTTGAAGCCTCTGGACATTCTGTTCTGGTAAAGTTGACTGTGACATACCACATTCATTATTTTCCCGTCAATAAGATCCAGTTTTTCATAGCGACTTCGTATCCATTCTGCATCATTGAGTTCAGCCTCTTGTATGATTCTCAAAGAAGGAATTTCTAATTCAGCGAGAATAACAACTTCAGTACCATAGACCAACAAATAGGGAGTTGCCTCGGTTTATGTGCGAACTGTGGTATGATATACCAATAAGGCAAATGGTAATTTCTCGTGCCATTGTTTGTGATTATCTACCATCTTCCTTAATATCTTCTTGATGTTCTTGTTGGCAGCTTCCATAACTTCATTCATTTGAGGCCTGTATTTTGTGGAATTCTTATACTTGATCTTGAAGGTTTCACACATGGATCTCATTAAATCACTATTAAGGTTGGTGGCGTTGTCGGTGATGATTGATTCCGGCACCCCGAATAGACAAACAATACGATCCCTAACGAAATCTGTGAGAGCCTTCTTAGTTACAGCCTTGTAAGATACGGATTCAACCAATTTTGTGAAATAGTCTATGGCCACTAGAATGAACCGTTGCCCATTTGAAGCGGCAAGTTCGATTGGACCGATGACATCCCCAGGCGAAGAAAGGACAAGGTGCACTTGTTGCATTGAGTTCAATGGGTGGCACTCATATCATATCTGCATGTACTTGGCATCTATGACACTTTTGGACATACCTGATGCAGTCCATTTCCATAGTCATCCAGAAATATCCTGCCTTTAATATCTTCTTAGCTAAAACAAAAGTCATTCATGTATGATCCGTAAGTTACGGCATGTATATCTTCTAGCAATTTGGATGCTTCCTTGGCGTCGACACACTATAATAACCCCAGATCTGGAGTCCTTCTGTACAGAATTCCTCCACTTTGGAAGAAATGGTTGGATAATCTTCGGAGTGTGCGTTTATGAGTATGATTTACATGCTCCGGGCACTCTTCTTTTCCAGGTATTCTTTGATATCATGGAACCATGGGTTCCCATCAGTTTCTTCTTCAACATGAGCACAATAAGCTGGTTGATTATGAATCCCTACTGGAATAGGATTGATGAAATTCTTGTCTGAGTGTTGTATCATGGAAGATAGAGTGGCCAACGTATCTGCGAACTCATTCTGGATTCTCGGAACGTGTTTGAACTCTATCTTTGTGAATCTCTTCATTAATTCTTGCATTCTCCTAGAACCTGATGTACCAAAAGGTCTGAATCACCAATTACCAGCTATTCCCTGAATGTTCATGTCAATGGCAAACTTGAGTCCTAACAGGCAAGCCTCATATTCTGCCATATTGTTGGTACACAGAAATCTGAGTTTTACAGTCGGATAGTGTTGAAAAGTCTCTAATACCAAAACTGCTCCAATACCCACTCTTTTGAAATTTCCAGCCCCATCGAAGAACATTCTCCAACCATCGTACGTTTCGGTGATATCTTCTCCTACAAATGATACCTCTTCATCGGGAAAGTACGTTTTCCGTGGTTCGTATTCTACTCCTACAGGATTTTCTACCAGATGATCCGCCAATGCCTGTCCCTTGAATTCTTTTTGAGTTACATAGATGATGTCAAGCTCACTCAATAGTATCTGCCATTTTGCCAGCTTCTCTGTAGGCATGGGTTTCTGGAATGCATTTTAGAGGATCCATCCTTGATATGAGTTATGTGGTGTAGGCACTGAAGTAGTGCCTTAACTTTTGAGCTATCCATCATGCCAGAGCACAACAAGTGCGTTCCATCAAAGAATACCGTGCTTCGTAGGGTGTGGATTTATTACTCAAATATTATGTGGCATGTTCTTTCCTTCTTGTCTCGCCGTGTTGTCCCAAGACACAACCAAAATCCCCATCTAGTACAGACAAATAGAGTAACAGAGGTTCCCAGGTTCTGGCGGGACTAGGACTGGTGGCGTGGACAAATATTCTTTGATTTTGTCAAAGGCTTTCTGACATTCTTCAGTCCAACTTGTTGCAACATCCTTCTTCAACATTTTGAAAATTGGTTCACAGATCACATTTGATTGTGCTATGAAATAACTGATGTAATTGACATGCCCTAAGAAACTCATCACATTTTTCTTGTTCTTTGGAGGTGGAAAGTCTTTGATAGCCTTGACCTTTGAAAGGTTTAACTCAATTCCTCGATGGCTGACGATGAACCCTAATAACTTTTCAGCAGGGACTCCAAAGGCACATTTTGCGAGGTTCAGTTTCAAATTATACCTTCGAAGTCGATCAAAGAATTTCCTTAAGTCTTCTACGTGATCTGTACCCTTCTTAGATTTGATGATGACGTCATCCATGTACACTTCTATCTCCTTGTGTATCATGTCGTGGAAAATGATTGCCATGACCCTCATATAAGTGGCTCCATCATTCTTTAGACCAAACGACATCATTTTGTAGCATTATACTCCCCATGGTGTAATAAAGGCTGTCTATTCGACATCTTCTTCATCCATCTTGATCTGATGATATCCCACAAAGCAATCCACAAAATATTGGAGTTCATGCTTGGC
The DNA here is from genome assembly GCA_005239495.1 of Nicotiana undulata. NCBI lineage: Eukaryota > Viridiplantae > Streptophyta > Magnoliopsida > Solanales > Solanaceae > Nicotiana > Nicotiana undulata. The sequence goes on along the minus strand of MDKH01096296.1, from coordinate 47,879 downwards.
ACAATTGTCGATCAGTATGTGTATGTTGGGCAATGGGAAATTATCTTTGGGAATTTCTCTGTTTATCTCCTGATAGTCGACACATACTCTGTCTTTCCCATCCTTCTTCGGAACTGGCACGATGTTAGCCAACCAGGTTGGATATTCAACCACTCTGAGAACCTTAACTTTGATCTGCTTGGTGACTTCCCCTTTTATTTTCAGACTCATATCTGGCTTGAACCTTCTAAGCTTCTGCTTTACAGGCGGACACATAGGGTTGGTCAGTAGCTTATGATCCACTATTGACGTGCTCAAACCGGTCATATCATCGTAGGACCATGCAAAAACATCCTCGTACTCTTTCAAAAATCGGATGTATTCTTCTTTCTCTGGCGATAGGTGAATGCTTACACGGGTTTCCTTGAATGTTTCAGAGTCTCCCAAATTGACTATTTCAGTTTCATCCAAATTGGACTTAGGCTTGTTTTCAAAATTTTCCACTCCCCTGATAATCTCCTCGGGTATTGTATCTTCTTGGAGATCATCTGAATCACTATCCTTATGTTGCGTTGTTTCATTACATGTCATAGTCGTAGGTTCATCAGGGTAAGTAATAATAACGTCATAGAGAGAAAATGTAAAGGATAATAATAAATACTAAAACAACAATCCAATTGATAAATATTAAAACGTCAAACAAATGCAGTTCAATGATTCGAACAATTATTCAATACGAAAATGTTTAAAACAAAATACTGAAAAATGTCTTAAATGGCCATAAAATTATTTTCAAAATAAATGATGCTAATTACCAGGCTACCTAGGAACTCGACGAGCCCTTGATGGTGTAGAAATCCAATTCCCCGAGAACAACTCCTTTCTCCATTGTCAGAATAATAAGTCCTTCCTCCTCCCCCTCCTCAACTATCACATTGCAGTCTATGTCTTCATCCTCCAGGAACAGATTCCTTATGCCATCTAGAACTTCATCTTCTCCAGACCCCCACATCATGCCGGCTTGATGAAATGACTGGATCAAATGTGGTACCGACTGCTCTTGAAGGTAATAAGGACTATGCCATGGGGGAGACAATTTCTGATACTCGTGCCAGGTGTACTCATACCCAAGCCCAAAGGTTGTGCCGTGACTCTTTGGCTGTATTGGTTTGAAGATGCCCTGGAGATTCTTACTGAGACCCTTATCAGGTTCATACCCTGCCCATGCCTATATGCTTTCTCTCTTGCTGCCCCACCATTTATCTTTCTCAATTGTGTTGATACACTCGATGCGATGGTATGTTTCCCTACCCAACTTCCTTATATTCTCAACAACCGGAATAGTTTGATTGGTGTAAATGGGATTACTTCCGTCTACATGGATGATTACTTCCTGATGGTTCCATTCGAACTTCACGGCCTGACGTAGAGTAGAAGCTACGGCCCCAGCAGCATGTATCCAAGGTCGTGCCAACAACAGATTGTATGTAGCGGATATATCTAACACTTGAAACTCAAAATCAAACCAGGTCGGGACCATCTGTAAGCAGAGGTTGGTCTCCCCAATTGTGGCCCTTTGGGACCCATCAAATGCTTTCATGTTCATACTCCCTGCTCGTATCTCATGAAGACCCTTACCCAATCCTTTCAAAGTGGTTAGCGGACACATATTGAGACTTGAACCCCCGTCTATCAGGACCCTGGAAATGAATTTATCCTCAAACTGGACTGTGATATGCGGTGCCCTGTTGTGACTCAGTCCTTCCGTCGGCAACTTTTCTTTGTGTAAAGTGATCTTGTGGCTTTCCAACACTTGCCCTACCATGTTGGCCATCTCTCCACTGGTAATGTCATTGGGTAAATAGGCATCGTTCAACACCTTCATCAAGGCATTCCTATGCGCCTCGGAGTTCTGCAACAGTGATAAAATAGATATTTGAGCAGGGGTTTTGTTCAGATGATCAACCACAGAATATTCTCTTGCCTACACCTTTCTCCAAATATCATCTGGGCCAGTCTCAATGACAGGCAGCTTAGAAGCGGCTTCTTTTCTTGTTCCTCCCAAATGTTCGGGTGTATAAACACTACCAATTCTGGTCATGCCTTGCCTTACACCTGTTTCCTCCATTTTTGCTTTTCCTTTCCTTCTTGCTTCCGCAACATAGTACCAGGGTATATCATTACACTTAAAGGACGATGTAGGTGTTATCGCACGGTGAAGGGTGTTGTCACTTCAACCTCAAATGGAGTTGGTGCGGCTGAGGATGTTGTCACTTCAATCTCAAACGAAGTTGGTGCGGATACCTCAACCTTAAACGGTGCCTGAGTTTGTACCAGGATAGGTATGAGAGTGACTTGAGATGTTTTAGGATTATTCCCTTCTCGAATGAGTCCAATTGACCCTTCTGGATCCCATTCTTCATCGGTTTCTATCACGTTTATCCCTTCACCTATGTGATTTGGGAGAGGATTGTTACGGACATTGGGTGCGGCCTCCTTTGCCTGTATAACTTTGGTGTCAATCAATGTCTGAATCTTATCCTTCAAAGTGCGACATTCATCAATAGTATGACCTTCATGCCTGAGTTGTAGGCACATGTCTTATTTCGATTAATCCATTGGGAGTAGTTTTCCATATCAACAACGGGAATGTCAGTGACATACCGGTATCATTCAGTCTCTCATGCAGTTGATCAATGGGTTCAGCAATTGAGTGTATTGTCTGGGTGGTCTACGGTCAAAATTTAGTCTAGGTGGTGGGATAGTGGTGAGTGGTAGTATGCTGGCTGGGTGTTATAAGTATGGTAAGTGGCAGTAGGTTGTTGATATTTGGGCGGTGAAGGGTGATATGTGGGTGGGGGTGTTTGGTATGAAAGAGGGGGATTCAGACCTTGGGCCACCATCACTGCCCCTACTTCTTTCTTTTTGGAGATACCACCTGACTGTAGGCTTTGTTTGTAGCTTGGAGCACTTCGAAATTTGTTACCATTCCTCTTTTAATCCCTTCTTCTATTCTTTCTCCCAATTTGATGATGTCTAAAAATTTATGGTTTTCAACAACCATCAGTCTCTCATAGTACTACGGATCATGAGCTCGGACGAAGAACTTATTCATCTGTTCTTCTTCCAGTGTTGGCCTTAATTTTGCAGCTTCAGACCTCCATCGAGTAGCATACTCGCGGAAAGTTTTCATTGGCTTCTTCTTAAGATTCTGAATGTAGAAAACTTCCAGTGCGTTTTTCGTGTCAAAACCTGAACCAGTCCATAAAATCTAATTCCATGCTCACTCAATTAACCCATTTCTTTGGATTCTTACTTATGTACCAAGACAGGGCATCTCTAGTGAGGCTCCTCATGAACAACTTCATGCGGATTCTTTCGTCCTTGCCAACCCCTACAGCTTGTCACAATACGTTCTCAAGTGCACCTTCGGATCTCCAGTCCCGTCAATCAAACTTAGGAGGTTTGTAACCCTCTGGAAGTTCTACATCTAGCTGAATACACAAATCCTCATAATTTAAACCCTCGATGCCTATACCCCCTTCGACACTTTGAACTCTGCCAGTAAGTTTCTTGAGTTCTTCCGCCATGTTCTTGATGAGCAGGTCCTTCTCGACGGATTCAGGCATGTACATGGTCTGTTATGGGGTGTGGGGTAAGGTTTCCACGTATGTGCGGTTGTTTTGATGGACTCCAGGAATCTGGGCATAGTGGTGGTCATTGGTTGAGTTTTGGGGATCATGGGTAGGTTGTGGTGCGTTTTGAGGAGTGTGATAGGTGGTGGTTTGTGGACACTAAGTTGAATGGTGATGGTGCTATGGAGGGGTATGTATTGGTGGAGGATTAGGATTTTGAGGAGGTGTGGCATATTGATGAGGTGCGGGTGTTGGTTTTGTGTATTTTGGGGAGGTGCTGATTTTTGGGCGTTTTGTTGGTTAATGTAGGGAACGTTTAGGGTGAGGAAAATGTTTTCCAAGTTCCGTACCTGCTCAAGCTCCCTTTGTAGCTCCGGTATTTTCTGTCCCAGTTGTAAGACCAAATCGTTCTGCGCCGGAGTACTCCGACCATCCGAAGTTTCAATATTCTCTGCATGGGTAGCATTGTCTTTCCTGATATCGCTCTTATCGTCCATTTTGGCTTTTCCTTTGTTATTGAGATCACTTGGTGGAGGAGGAGGTGGAGGACCTCTGGATCTGGTGTGATATGCTGATGATGCCAGTATGCACGAACCAACTTTAGGGAATGGGAATAAACAAAAAGAAAGAAAACTAAAAGGTAACCAAGTCAGTAAGGAGTATTAGAGGGATGTTTGCGATATTTAAACATGTATTGCGGAATTAAGAATTCACGTCCTAATTTGAGGGACCTCATTGTGCCCGAGGTGGGCCTAAGCGACACATAGATTTGGAGAAAATTGATGCCAATAATTGCGTCATTTCATTAATGTTAAAATGAAACAAATCTCTACTATAATGACAATAACGAGAAAGAGTTACTACTGGCATTCGCCTTATTACAATCGAAGTCTAATCGTATCTAGAACGCAGTAAAACAATGTTTCCTAATCTATTTGGTCCCAGAGGGTCCTTTTCCATGCTTGGTCTTCTTGGCTCCATCAATCAAGTTTCCCAGGTCGCGCATGTCCAATAGTAGATAATCCCTTGCTAGGTGCCCTCCTTCATTGCCTTTCGCATTCTGACAATCCGAGAGCCTTTTCCTCATCTTCCCCTTAAGCTCCATTAACCCTTGCTCCAAATATTCAAATCTCTCTGTTGACTAAGTAGCGATTTCTTTCCATTCGTTGATTGCTTCCATGTCCACTTTATGTTGTTCCAAATGCCTGGCTTCTGACTCGAAAACCCTCTTGCGCAACATCCTATATTTGACTTGTGCTTCAACAATGTCTATAACCCTATTTTTAAGATTAATCCCTGGCTTGACATATCACGCTATATCATCTACCAACCATGATGGATAGAAGTACACATGGCCGGCATGATACCTGTCTGGATTGATGCTATCTCTCTCCACAATGACCTTTTGATTCCATATATGGTGTGTCTCGAATTTGAATGGAATGGAGTTCCCCTTAAAGTATGCTTTGTACTGGACCATGTTGGAAACTCGAGGTACAACCTTCTTTCTCCCCGCTTGCCTCATTACCCTTATAGGAGCATAATGATAGATTCCTCTTAACCCGATCAATACTAGATGAGTGGTTTCTCTTTACCTGATGATGAAATCGCTGATAGGGAACCATTCGAACATCCAATGTACCTTTTCGTTAGTCAAGTTGCTGAAGAAACACACCCAGCTCACAACACTTTCGGGTTGCACAAACCCATCTAGGATAAATGTCATTCTTTTCAGATGATGGTAGGCTATGTGGTCATTCAGTGATCGTCACAGAAGTTCTTGACGATATTCATCTATTTGGAAATGTTCTAATAACCATACCTGCAGCAACAAATTGCAACTCTCGAAGTGCCCATACCTTTTTTTGCAGCGATCTGGAGCCCGATACATGTCATTCAAGATCATAAGTATGATGGTGTAAGTTTGTGACTCAATTCCCTCCATTAAATTCCTAACGACCATGGCTAGGCGAGTGTGGATCCTCTCCCTCTTCATTGGGAATATCAGTATTCCCAAGAAACAGACAATGAATACAAAATCCAGCAGTGTGTCCAACCCAAAGAAGCAATGGCAAGTTCATCATGGTGAAGTCGATATGACTTGCTGTTCCTGTAACGTTCATAAAGGAACTCAAATTGTATGTATGATTTCTTCAGACAGAGTCACTCATCGTTTTTGTTAAAATCCATCATTTTCAGGAAACCTCGAGGAGTGCGGTTTTCTGGTACCAATAAACCAGAGATATCCCATGAAAGCCCAGTGAAGCCTCCTATTTCCTCTAAGAGAGGAGTCATTTCTATGTCACCAAAGCGGAAGACAACTCTCTTCTCATCCCAAAACATAGTGGCGACCTCAATCAAGGCATTATTTGGCCGGATGTCCAATAAGGAGGGCAAATTTCTGAGGACCCTTTTCACATGGTTCTTGTCACTAGGTGAGAGGTTTTTCCATCAATCAAGCAGCAAAGGTAGGATGTTTTGAGCCATGCCGAACCTGGGGACTTCGTGCCTCATTTTCTGCAAAACAAATAGAGTTATTCCTTTCCCCCTCTGGATTTGACTATTCACACATTAATGATCAACATACCGACACGTTTTCTCCAAATAATGCACATAAAGTGATGGTGTCCATTGGGATTATGGAAATTCCGTCGAACTTTGGACAAGGTTTGCCTTAGCGGATTATTACACGGACAGGGTTCTAACCCATACTAGGTTTGACATGATGCATGCATAGTTGATATTGAAGCGGGTTTCTAGAAAGGTTTTGACTGGTACTCTCAAGTGGACAACCTGAGAGGGAAAGGTGCGGAACCGTCAAATGCACCGCTGATCGGCTAGTTTTATCGCAAATAAGCCTTTCCAAATAAAAAGGGTAATTTCGGAAGAGCGCGGACACTCATCAAGCGCCGCTATGGTATTAATTGAGAACAAGTGGAATATTATATGAAGCATGCTTTATGAGAAGATATATAACACATTGTCAAGTATTTGCATGATAAAACATGTTAAAGCAATAAGCACAGTATTAAGATGAAACATAAAAGACATAAAAAAAAAGAAGTTAGTTCGTGTAATATAGGGAACATGATAAAGTAAGCGAGGAGGTAGGGGTGGGGAGAGACATGATGTAGCAATTTTGTTTTGGTTAAAATAAATTTTTTATTTCACCAAGTAATGAATTTACATGCAGCTAACTCATCTAGACTCATGAGTCAGTTTCTCATAAATTTACAAACATTTCTATACTTTCCTAGACTGGGTACCAATTCAACCTATCTAATACACTTTTCCATTTACAATTATTTTGTCCTTTAATATGTAACTGTATGGCTATATCTCTTGTTCTCTGTCTGACTTCTTGCTTCTTTAATTGAAATCTTCTAGCATTTCTTTCGCCCCATATATGATAGATTGTAGCTGCAAAGAGGAATTCCAAGATGTGTGTCCATGGTCTGTTATTAACTCTGCTTGCCACCCAGTGCACTTCTTCCTGCCAGGTCCCCATTCTTCTCTGTATGCCTAGCCAACCCAATATAGAACTCCACATATGCTGGGAGTAAGGACATTCAAATAACATATTCTCCAATGTTTCATCTCTACCAATTGAACACAATACACACCCTTTGTCAACTTGAATTCCCCATCTCTCTAGCCTATCAACATTAGCTAATATGTTCTGTATTGCTAGCCATAGAATAAATTGATGCCTGGGAATAATGTTTTGAATCAGAACTTCTTGCTTCCATTCTACTTTCTGAAACTGTGGTGTAAAGAATTTGTATGCTTTTTTTATGTTGAACTTTCCTTGTGATTCAAAGCTTCTTAAGATTATTGCAGGATTCTCATAATTCTCTAACCAGTTTCTTGCCTCCAATATTTTCCTAACTAGCCAGCAGGCTTGTTTAGGAATAGGACAATCTGATATAGTCTTCTGCTTTATGTAAAAACAGTGAATCCATTTCACCCATAGATTGTCTTTCTTCTGGTTGACAGCCCACAATAGTTTGCAAATTGTTGATTTATTCCATCTGTAGAAGTCTAGTATGTTTAGGACTCCAGCTGCTCTAGGCATGCATAGTTTCTCCCAAGCAACTAGAGCTTTTCTAGACACCTCATTTGTACCTGTCCATAGGAATGTTCTGCATATACTAGTCACCATATTAATAATCTTCTTAGGCAGCAGGAAAATCTGGGCCCAGTAAGTCTGCATCTCGAACAGGACACTTTTGATTAGTTGAAACCTTCCACTGTATGATAATAATTTGGTTGACCAACATCTAACTCTTGTAATCATCTTTTCTACTAGGGGTAGACACTGATGAATTGTAAGCTTCCTTGAAGATAGAGGGACACCTAAGTATCTGAATGGTATTTCTCCAGTAGCAAAGCCCATCTCTTGTATAATCTGGTTCTTGAATTCATTAGATACCCCTGCTATATACAATGAACTCTTCTCCATATTGGATTTAAGTTCAGACACTTCAGAAAAGTGATTAAAAGCCTGCAGCATCAACTGGATTGAAATTTTGTCTACCCTGCAACATAATAGTAGATCATCTTCAAAACATATGTGAATTAGATTTAGCTTTGAACATCTGGGGTGATAGTTGAAGTCAGAATTAGCATTCAACTTCTTCAAGGATCTGTTCAAATACTCCATTGACAATAGAAATAAGTAGGGTGACATTGGGTCCCCCTGCCTGAGCCCTTTTTTTGCTTGGAATCTGGTGGTCAGTCCCCCATTGATCAACAAGGCATAACTGATAGTTGAGACACAATTCATTATCCAATCTTCCATTTTCACAGGAAAACCAAATTCAAGCAGCACCATCTGTAGAAAGTTCCACTCCACTGAATCATAGGCTTTCCTAATGTCAATTTTTACCATGCATCTAGGTGACACCCCTTTTCTAGAGTATCCTTTCACCAATTCATGAGCTACTATGACATTGTCTAGTATACTCCTCCATTCAATGAAAGTTGACTGAGATGGACCTACAATCATATCCACTATTGTCTTCAACCTTTCAGTTAATATTTTAGCAATAGTCTTATATATAGTTGAACAACAAGCTATTGGTCTAAAATCTTTAACCAAAGTGGGAGCTGGAACTTTAGGAACCAGGGTTATAGTAGTACAGTTAATTTCTTTCAGAAGCTGGCCATTCTCAAAGAATTGTATAACTGCTGTTGTAATGTCTTCACCAATAACATTCTAGTTTTCTTTAAAGAACTCATCCGGGAAGCCATCTATACCTGGAGCTTTATCATTTGGAAGGTTTTTAACAATCTGAATTACCTCCTCTCTAGTAATAGGCTTGATCAAATCTTTCTGTTGGTCAATAGATAGGCATGGACTATTCCTTGCAACAATTATATCAATACAAGGCAACTCCTCAACAACAATACCCAATAATTTCTTGAAGAACTTAAAAAATTCTTGTTGAATTAGTTTTGGATTTATGATTAGTACTCCTTGTTCATTCTGAATAGAAGAGATCCTGTTCCTTGCATGTCTAGCTTTCATGTGAGAATGAAATAATTTGGTATTAGAGTCCCTTGAGGAAATCCATGTAGCTCTGGATTTCTGTCGAAGGACTCTTTCACGAATAATACCCCATTTTTCCATCTCTATTAGTATCTCTTTCTCTTCATTGATCAGGCTACTGTTGAACAAGTCTTCTGCTAACTTGTATTGAATCTCCCCTAGTTTATGCTTCAAATTCATTATCCCGCCTTCTAATGATGAGTATTCTTTATTCAATTGCTTAGCCTCTACTTCCACCAGCTTTAACTTCTGCCACACTCCATACATACAATGTCCCTCAATAGTCTGTTGCCACAAATTTTGAACAATTGCCTTAAAAATATCCTGTTGTAATAGGACATTAAGCAGTATGAATGGTTTCTTAAGGTATTGTTTAGCTATCACAGTGTTAATTACAATGGGAGAGTGATCTGAATACTCAGGATTCAGATAGTTGGCTTCAATACTACTATAAGTTTGCAACCACTCTGCATTACCAAACACCCAATCAATGTGACTGTATATCCTTTCATTCTCATCTCTTTTATTGCACCAGGAAAACTTCCACCCTTTTCTAGTCACATGTCCCACTCCCAAATCTGTAATACAATTCTAGAAATCCACAGTCTCAGTAGGATGAACTAGTACTCCATTAACTCTATCATCACTAAACAGTATGGTATTAAAGTATCCCTATAGGATCCAAGGTACATTAATAGAACCTTTAATGTTACTTAATTTATCCCACAATGGTTTTCTCCCTGCAATAGTATTGTAACCATACACATATGTCAATTTGAATTGAGATTGTCTATCCTCAATAAAACAGTGAATCAGCTGTGCAGTACTATATCTAATATTCACAGCAACTGAAGCTATCCTCCATCCAACCCATATTCTTCCATTAGGGGCATGAGTATAATCTGTATAGAACTCCCAATCATTTCCAAACTTTCTAATTAGTTTTACAGCTTTATGTTGTTTAAATCTAGTCTCAAGGCAACCAATCAGATCTATCTTTTTATTAAGAAAAAAGTCCTTGAATTCTTTTTGCTTATGGGCTTTATTAAGCCCTCTAATATTCCAGGAGCAAAAAAACATGGAGGTTGTTTTTTAGCAAGTCTCTGACTTACTCTCTTTTCAACTACTTCTTCATAACATCTCAAGGTTGAGTATTGGTTTATCCCTAGAGTTTCCTCTGAATCACTATCCAATTCTTCCTCCTAGTGACTTTGTACCTCATGTTGATTTCCATGCCCTTGTCCTTGAAACACTAATACCTGCTTCCCACTTCTTTGAACTTGCACTTTGGTCTAGGTTCTTGTGGTTTGATATGTGGCTTGTCCTTCTTAACCTTCCATTCCTTCTTCTCCTGTGATGGCTTCTGCTTCCCTTTTTTCTGACCTTTCTGCTTGACATTTTGTTCCTACTGATCCTCTTTGCCACAAACTTTAGTAAATGCCAAATTGAGCACAGTTTTGACAGAATCTAGGCTTCCACTCATAATCTATGTCTTGCTCCCATATGGTTCCATCATATTTCTCAATAGTTATCACCTCTGGAAGTTGCTGAGTTATGTCCATCTCAATGAGAACTCTAGCATATTATATCCTATCTCCTGTTGCTGTCAATTTATCAATATATATTGGCCGACCTAGATAGCTAGCCAACCTGCCCAAATTCTTCTCAGTCCAGCATTGAAGAGGTAGCTTAGGGAATGATACCCATAGTGGAGCAAGTCGCAGAGGTTCCTTGCTCATTTTGAAATCTGGTATCCATTCATTTAAGATCATCGACCTACTATTGAAAGTGTAAGGTCCATTCTGTAGCAATAAGTTCTTATCATCCTCCGATTCAAATTTGAATATGAAATATCCATCATCATGAAGGAATACTCTAGGAGTTGACACAAATTGCCAAACTCCATAGACAAATTGTAGCATCTCTTTGAAACTAGGCATATCTCCTAATACATAGCCAATCAAAGCATTTCTCCATTGCCTACTCTGTTTCTCCATCTCGATCTCATTTAATTGCACTACTTTAACTCTATTTTTTCACCACATCTGCCATAGTAGGACCTTCGGCTTCAGAGTTTACTTTGATCGGACTTTGTACAACAATAGAGTTAGTTGATTCCTCCTTCCATAACGTCACCGACAATGTTGTTTCCTGTTGCATGAAACTTGATCCTTCTCCAGTCGCTACCCAATTACTCAATTGCAATGGTTCCATGGCTTGAGTAACCCCTTACTATGGAGTAATAACCCTCATATCACCATCTACCTTCATCACAGTGGTCGGATCTTTGCCTGCCTGCCATTTCCGGTGCAGCATCGCTGATGGAGCACGTTAGCAAACCTCTGCTTAACCTGCGCCTTCAGAGCAAACTTAACCTCTGCTTGGGTATTCTTGTAAAATTCAAATTTTCATGATGTAGCAATTTTAGAACCAATAAAAAGCAGCTTAGAGCAAATAAGTACGACTAGGAAAAATGATACGCATGTTATAGCCAATTTGAGAAAGGAAGGGTGGATAAGGGAAGTGATTTTCATATTACCACGAATTCAAATAAAGGGTGAATAGGGGAGGGATGTGCATGCAACAATGAATTAGACAAATAAAAGGAAAATAGGAACAGGATGTGCATGTAGCAGCAAATAAAAAGAAGAAGGAAGCACATTTATCAAAGAAGACTAATTCAAACAAGCCAAATTTGCTATGATAAGAGCCTAAATATCCCCAGCAGAGTCGTCATGCTGTCGCGCCCCTTTTTCTCACGAAATCGAGTTTCGACATGTGACAACTCTTTTAAGGAAGTGTTAAAAGAGGAGAGTTTCCACCTAACGGTTTTAAGGTGTGTTAGGGCACCTATTTGCAAATGACTCAGGTTCAACTAGTTTGCATCACCAAAGATCGGGTAAGGGCTCGCAATTACCTCGAAGAGAAGGTGTTAGGCACTCTTTGAGGTCCACAACTGTGGATCCTGGCCGAACTTGAATTATATGAATTAGTCAGATAAACAAAGATATAGAGAGCAAGAAGTTTGAGAATTTTTCATTACAAAAGACTTTGAATAAATGAGTACAAACACTTGGTTCAAAATAAAAAGGGAAATAAGATGGGAGGCCCTAAGTTTTTTAGCTTAAAGGATCACCCCGTGCAACATAAATAATTCTTCGTAACTCCCTCGAAATGCGGTGTTACTCATATTATTCAGCGGGCCCAAACTATCATCTCCTACTACCCGATTACTATCATTAAGTTGTTACCTAAAGCGCATTAGTTCAATTATAAGTCGTACCTTATGCGTGCACTACACGTCCCATACCTATGGTCCAGGAGGCATTGGACCTCTATTTTAGGTTGTTATAGACCTTACTTAGGTTGCTCAGAAAATGTCAAAACTACGCGACATACGAAAAAAACACACTGGACTTCACATACAGGCAATTAAAGGCTCAAGTTAGCCACCTCACTTAAACTGCAAATGCATGCGGATAAGGTTTTTCCGTTCAAGACTAAGGAACTGGAATCCCTAAAGACATGATTTCTATGTGATAGTCATCAAGGAATGCAAGCAGATATAGGAACCAACGTTATTCATAGACATGATTATAAAGGTTGTTACACACTGATCACTGAGATGGAAGATTCCCAGTTATTAGTCCTGTAGATGTTGCGCCTAGGTGATTTATGTAATAAAAAGAATAACATCTATCGAGAGACACCCAGAATTACTCATGCTCTTGCTAATGGCCTAAGTGAGCGATGAACAATGTTGAAAGGGGGCGTCATTACCAGTTATTAAGGCAAACGGTGGCATCCTATAGACAGGATTTCTAACGATTAGCACTTGGAACCTGATTTTATTGTTAAACCTTACAAGCAGGTTTTCTAGGTGACCAATAAGATGTAGTAACAAATGAAATTATTAGAGTCTTGTAAGCATGATCACTAGTGGATATGCTGCAGCAATGCAAATTACAGAAAAGTTCAATGATATTTATTTCCTACGGGCAGGTTTTCTAACAACATGTAGCAACAAAGATATGGAAGCATTTGAGCTCATGCTTTGCTAATAGACAAGTAGTTCAAGTGTGTGCTTTTCCTAAGAGCATGATTTCTACAGTTTGCATAGAGATTGAACGACATAAAGCAAGTGCATCATTCAATCCTATATGCATGTTATCTACCCATCACATATTAATATTAAAATCTTACCCATCCCTTTTGATTAACAACCCCAATCATTTATACAAAGACATTATTACATGCCCGGTTAGTGAGTAAAGTAACAATATTATATAACAATGAACAAGCCCACAGTAGGCCCCAATAAAATAACTAAATATCCAGCCTTACTGGGCCTTCAATATCTTTTACATAGCATACTTAAGCCTTCAACAAAAAATCACACGATCACAGGTCCATGAAGAGTCCACACCAATTCAATGAGCCCCAACACCAAATGTTGCACCACTTGGAACAACCAATATAGATACATAGTTCATGATAGGGAAGTAGAGTATTAGGGACAGTTTGGAGGTTTAGGGAATGACTAGGACCAAGCCCTAGTATGTCAGAGTTCACAAGAGCCTCAATTGGACCCCGAGCAGTGCTCACACCAGGGAGACCAATAATAGATACTAAATAGTCTTGGCTTTAAGCTGGAAAAGAGTAGGAATTTAGAATATCAGAGTAGCAATTAAGGAGAGTGGACAGAAATTAACAAATTGAGCATACAGAACAACTGGTCAAGCAAGCCAGTAGGTTCAGCAAGGTTCACATAGCAATGTACCCCATAGATAACCATCATAGGAACTTGGAGAAGAAAACAGGTTTGCAGGCACACATAGGTTATCATGTATAGATGCATGAAGTTGAACTGGTTGGAGCCTAAAGATCTAAATTAGGTTAAGTCTAACCTAATGTCATATTAATCGATACTTAGACATGGTGGGGGCATACACATATTGTGATAATCACTGAAAGGATAGGGTGGAAAATGAACCAAAGCATACTAGGAAAACATATTAGCATATGAACAAAGTCGTAGTTAATAGAAAAATAGAGTACTTGTCTTTTAGAAAATCGGGATAGCATGAAACTTGTTTAAAGCAGACTTTAGAGCAGCATTCCATAGAGTTAGGGCTAATACACAAAGAGCAATCCAGTATACACATGACTTAGTACTAAAAGGTCCATTCAAGTGGGGTGTGGTTCCTATGGAGTTGTGGGTAGTATCCAAACACAATATGCAGAAATTTGTAACTTAACAGCATAGAATCACAGTAGTCAGGCTCCTATCAAAAATGGACTTCTATTGAAATTCAAAACTAAACATGCTAAGATGCTAAATGGTACAAAATGCATTTCAGAAGACAAGAAATCACTGAGTGCAACTCATAGTATTAGCATAACACAAACACTAGACTATCCCCATGCATTTAATTAACACATAATGATATCAAAGTGTTGAACATTATCATAGTTGAATCATGCTCATGTAAGTTCAAATACATATGCAGAAAGAAGGAAAGAAATTGAACATTGTGAGGGTTTAAATACTAACCAGTAGCAGAATCAAAAGAGTAGTAGCAAAACCCCAAATCCACGATGCTTCAGAGTTCACAAGAGCCTCGAGAATGGGCTCCGAGCAGCGCTTGCACCAGAGAAGGTTATTTTAATGGCTTTGGTTTTCAGCTAGCCCCGAATTTAATAATTTTAGAGAGTGTTCGAGTGTAACAGTGAGTGAGTGAGTGAGAGAGGAGAGTAGTGAGAACAATAGCAGGGATTTAAGAGAAAAAGTCTATTTAAGGGGTTTAAGGGGAGGGGTTTATATAGTAGCATATTTCACACATAAAAATAGGGAAACATGGTTAATTAAACACGGAATAAGGAAAATATGCCAGAATCAATTAGAATCAATTTTAGGGCAAATAGCACATAGAAAAAGGAAGTTCAGTAAATTAAACAGAGAATAAGGAAAATATAGCATGCGAGAATCAATTAGAGTCAGTTTTAGGGCAAACAACACTTAAAATAAGGAAATACAGTAGGTTGAATAGAGAATAAGGAAAATATAGCATACGAGAATCACTTAGAGTCAGTCTTAGGGAAAATAAAAATATAAAATAAGGAAACAAAGTGGGTTAAACAAAAATAAGGAAAATATCAGTCAAACACAAGAAAGGGAAGAATATCAATCAAAAGTCAGTAAAGAATAAGGGAGAAT
Source organism: Nicotiana undulata (assembly GCA_005239495.1). Taxonomy (NCBI): domain Eukaryota; kingdom Viridiplantae; phylum Streptophyta; class Magnoliopsida; order Solanales; family Solanaceae; genus Nicotiana; species Nicotiana undulata. The sequence goes on along the minus strand of MDKH01096296.1, from coordinate 32,497 downwards.
CTCAAACTCTAGTTGGGACTGACGAATTGAATCAAACCAGCAATGCAAGAATCATTCAATATAACATGTATAGAAATGAAAGATCGTCCAGATCTTCACAGAATCAAAGTAAATCGGCCCGTTCTTGAGGAGTAGTTGTAAGGACCCGTAAAAATTTTAATCACAAACTTGGGATCTTGTAGTGCCAAGTTAGATTCACGCTTTTGGGTCAAAGAAAAATATTCTAGAAATATGTGCATTTCTGCGGCCCATTATGAGGCCGCATAATCTCTCTGCGGACCGCATAATGGCCACAGAGAGAAGCAAAAATTTTGGCCAATTTGAGGTCAGCTTTGCGGTCGACTATGCGTCTGCATAATCACTATGCGGACCGCACATTGGCCGCATAATTTCTCTTGGGTTTCTTCGAAGGGAGTTCAGCGGTGCATTATGCGACCGCATACTGGTCACATACACTATCACAAAATTCAAGCCCATGAGGGCTATTTCTACGGTAACTTTGCGGACCGCATATCCGTTATGTGGTCGCATATGCGACTGCATGCCTGTGTCGGGGCACCCATTTTTCTTATTTTAAGACCCGAGCCTATTCCGTTAAAAGCACATGTTCTACACAATATTGAGCCATTCTTTTATAATTCTAGAGTGAGGAAGAGGGTTCTTAGAGAGAGAGAGAGAGATCCTCCATCAACTAGTATTCAACATTCTTCCTAAATACTTGAAGATTTTCAAGAGGGCCATAAGATTGATGAATAGATTGAAGGTAAGGGGGATAATTGGTGAAGTAAATATTGGGTGTGTGGGGTGGGGAGATAAGTTTCTTGCATGTATGTGTTCCTAAAATAGGAGGGAAGGTTGTAAACTAAGAATGGGTGGAAGAACAGTAGAATGTTTCATAAAAGGCCTAAGAACAGTAATGCACACCTATTGTTTGGCAAAGTTCTCTAATGAGCTAGAATTACGATTATCCCCCTAATTTTGGATTTTATTTTGCTATATTATTAGAATATATTGAAGTTGCTAAACTGGGATAGTCTAAAAGCTCTAAGGAAAACTCAATTAAGGTATGTATGGCTAACTCTCTTCTTCTTAGAATCGAACTCTTGGTTTCCGAATAACTGGTGTAAGTTCCGACTTGAACATACTAGAATTGATTGCCTTAATGTGTTGGGATGAAAGATTTATGCTCTGTAATTTTTCTAAATGTTTACCGTGTAATCATGCTATTTGAGAATGTGCTATGATTTCCAAGCTCTTTCCCTTAATGTGTGCAACGCCTTATGTGATAGTACTTATCGACATGTATGATGATGTTATTTGAACAAATAAAAGGGAAAGACTTGAATTGTAAAATGCGTCCAAGTGCCAAGAACTACTTAATAAACGGGGTTGTTTGTGCCATGTAATGAAAGATGGGAAAGAAATGTGGATTGATTGAACAATTGAAAGAGGTTATGTCCCAAGTGAGATGGTTTAGCTGATCGGGCCGAGATCGGACACCATGCCGTACACATGGTGGCACTTATGTTGGATTTCTGATTATCATTGTGGATTTGGATATGTCTCACTTGGGATGGCTTATCCGGTCGGGCCGAGACCGGACTCCGTCTAAAACATGGTGGCATTGTGAGTTGTGGAACTTGGAACTAAAGATTATTAACTTAAAATAGATGGAAAGATTGAATTGGAAACTATGTGATCCTTACTTGGTGTTTCTTGTGTATGTCTGTGAAGCACTTATTGATTAATACGCTTGCGTTCTCTTTGTTTCACTGTTCATTCTACTAAGATTTGGTGTTTGCCTTTATATACTAGTACTATTCGACAGTACCAACGTCCCTTTTGCCGGGGGAGCTACATTTTTGAATGGATGTAGGTGGCTCCATCGCAGATAGCGCCGATCGCGGATAGTGGTGCTCTCTTTCTCTCCTCACAACATTCTTGGTGATCCCCCATTTCTCCCAAGGGTCATGTAGTTCTTATTTTTGTATAAGTTTCCATATTTTGAGGTATAACCGGGGCCTTGTTGCATGCATTGTAATGTTGGTCTTTTTTATCTTTAGAGGCTCTGTAGACGTTTATGTGGGTCATGTATGTGCATCAGGGGTGGTCATTGGATCAAGTTGTATTTTGAAACTCTTTTCCACTAAATTGTTAACAATATGTACTTTTAGGAACTTAACTATGGCATAAAATATATAAGAAAAAATGAACTAGCAACGATTATATATTTATATAACTAATCTCTCCCCTGTTTAACAAATGGTGATGCGTTACCTATTCGGATTATGAATGAGCCGGGTAGGAAAGGTTTAATAGGCTTGCTCGATCGGGTTCACTCGGTTGAGTGTCGGTCGCGCTCCCTGAGGTTGGGGCGTGACAGTAGTTCTTGCCAAAAATAGGGCAAGAACTAAGTAGTACCATAAACATGTGTATAATGATAGAGTATCACAAAATAGATAAGTAGATGATGGATTGATTCCATGTTTGATTCGGAATCAAAGAGGGTTAGGGGTTACAACGGCTAGGGTTTAACAGAGAAGAAGAGAGGTGAGAGGTTCTTGAGGTGGTGGGCAAAGGGGGAATGAGGATTAGGGTTTGGAGTTGGGTAATTAAAGGGGTAGGTTGATTGTGGGCCGTTGATCTCTAAGATCAACGACCAGGATATTAAAGAACTGGGGCGGGTTAATTAAACGGGTATGTGTAGTGGGTTGCTGGTGGGCTTGGGGTAATTGGGCTAAGGTTTGGGTGGTTTTGGGTCCGAAACTAGGTAAGAAATTGGGCTATTATTTAAATACCCCAAAAGTTATCAAAATAATTTATAAAAAATACTTAATAAATGATTGAAAATATTATTTATGCACTGAAATGCTTAAAATAATAACTTTATATTATAAAAATATAAATTTTCTATTTTGACATAAATAATTTAGAATAAAGAGCCTTTATGTATGAATATAGGCCATTATTGCAAAATTAGATAAATAGCTTGAAAAATGCTAATATAATTATATGGAATGAAATAAAATGTTTGAAATATATATTATAGGTGAAAAAAATAATTTTTAGGTAACTAAGTCATCACAAAATAATTTAAAGGATAATTACTAGATATTTATATATAATTCAAATATAAGAAAATTAATTTAAGGCTCTTAAAATTATGGAAAATTATAGGAAATGCTTGTATAGGTTTGTAAACTAAATAATGATGCAAATATGCTATTTTTAAAGTATATATGCATTTAAAAAATATGAGGGCAAAATTGGGTATCAACACACCCTGCAACCGAACTATCTCCCGAATGTAAATCTGGGCCAACCTCTCTGAAGTATAAGTAGTGGCAACAGGAATGAAGTGTGCCTACTTGGTCAACCTGTCTACAATGACCCAAACTGCATCGAACTTTCTCAAGGACTGCGGCAAGCCAACTACGAAGTCCATAGTAATGTGTTCCCACTTCCACTCTGGTATAGCTATCTGTTGGAGTAAACCACCCGGCCTCTGGTGCTCATACTTAACCTGCTGGTAATTTAGGCACCTAGCTACATACTCAACTATGAATTTCTTCATCCGCCGCCACCAATAATGTTGTCTCAGGTCCCGATACATCTTTGTAGCACCTGGATGAATAGAATACGGAGAACTGTGCGCCTCCTCTAGAATCCTCTCCCTCAAGCCATCAACATTAGGAACACATAGACGACTCTGGAGTCGCAAGACACCATCCTAGCCAATAGAAACCTCCTTGGCACCACCATGTAGTACCGCCTTTCTAAGAACTGCCAAGTGCAGATCATCAAATTGTCGAGCCTTGATTTGATCAAATAATGAGGACTGGGCAACAACACATGCAAGAACTCAGCTAGGCTCTGAAATATCTAACCTCACAAGTCTGTTAGCCAAGAACTGAAAGTCCAAAGCTAGTGGCCTCTCCTCAATTGAAATGGATGCCAAACTACCCATACTCTCTGCCTTCCTGCTCAAGGCATCCACGACTACATTCACCTTGCCCGGATGGTAAAGAATAATGATGTCATAGTCCTTAAGCAACTCAATCCATCTACGCTGCCTCAGATTGAGATCCCTTTGCTTGAACAAGGGCTGCAAATTTAGGTGATCAGTGTAAACCTCACAATACATCCCATATCAGTAATGCCTCCAAATCATAAGAGCATGAACAATCGCGGCCAACTCCAAATCGTGCACATGATAATTCTTCTCATGGGGATTAAGCTGATGTGAAGCATATGCAATAACTCGCCCCTCCGGCATCAATACACAACCCAAGACAACGCGTGAAGCATCGCAATACACCGTATACATCCCTGAACCGCAAGGCAAAACAAGGACTGGTGTTGTGGTCAAAGCTATCCTGAGCTTATGAAAGATCGCCTCACGATCATCGGACCAACGAAACCGAGCACCCTTATGGGTCAATCTAGTCAAAGGTGCTGTAATGGATGAACATCCCTCCACAAACCGGCGGTAATAACATGTTAACCCCAAGAAACTCTTGATCTCGGTCGCCAAAGTAGGATGATGCCAACTCTGAACCGCCTCAATCTTATAGGGATCCACCTTAATATCTTTGCCTGATAAAACATGTCTCAAGAATGCCATAGAATATGATCAAAACTCACACTTGGAGAACTTAGCATACAACTTCTGTTCCCGCAAAGTCTGGAGAACTACTCTCAAATGCTGCTCATGCTCCCCCAGGCTACGTGAGTAGATCAAGATGTCATCAATGAAGACAATTACGAACGAATCAATATAAGGTCTGAACACCCTATTCATCAAATCCATAAATGTCGCTGGGGCATTAGTCAAGCCAAAAGACATCACTAGAAACTCATGATGGCCATATCTAGTACGGAAGGTAGTCTCCGAAACATCTGAGTCCCGAATCATCAACTAATGGTACCCCGATCTCAAGTCAATCTTAGAAAACACCTAGCATGCTGCAACTGGTCGAGCAAATCATCGATACTTGGTAAGAGATACTTGTTCTTGATGGTGGCTTTGTTCAACTGGCGGTAATCAATGCACATCAACATAGTTCCATCTTTCTTCTTCACAAATAGTACTGGTGCACCCCAAGGTGATACACTTGGCCTAACGAACGCCTTCGCTAGCAACTCCTCAAGTTGTTCCTTCAACTCCTTCGGAGCCATACGGTACGGTGGGATAGATATAGGTTGAGTTACTGGACCCAAGTCAATACTGAAATTAATATCACAATCTGGAGGCATGCCTGGAAGGTCTGAGGGAAACACATAGGCGAACGCTCGAACTACTGGCACTGAATCAATCGTCAGAGACTCTGCGGTAGTATCCCGAACATAGGCTAGATAGGCCAAAAACCCTTATTGACCATGTGTCTAGCCTTCATAAAAGATATAACCCGACTAGATATACTGACAGATGAACCCTTCCACTCCAACCTCGGGAACTCTGGCATAGCTAAGGTGACAGTCTTGGCATGACAATCAAGGATGGAGTGATATGGAGATAACCAGCCCATGTCGAGGATGACCTCAAAGTCGGTCATATCAAGCAACAGAAGACCCGACCTTGTCTCAAATCCACAGAATATAACCACATAGGACTGATATATCCAATCCAGAACAACTGAATCGCCTACAGGAGTGGACACATAAACATGAGTACCAGAGGACTCACGAGGTATATCCAGAAAATGAGCAAATTGGGATGATACATATGAATAGGTATATCCTGGATCAATAATACTGAGGAATCCCTATCGCAGACAGAGATAGTACTTGTGATCACGACATCTGAGGCCACTACATCTGGTCTGGCCGGAAAAGCATAAAATTTGGCTGGAGCGCCACCTTCTTGGCCTCCGCCTGCCTATCTTACACCTCTAGGACAACCTCTACCTGCTTGCCCTGGGAGGCCGGACAGCTGGCGCGGCTGCTGGAGATGAAATCATAGGTTTCTAACCCTGCTGCACACCCATGCACGGAAGCCTGGGGCAATATGACCGGAATACCCATTGGAGGAACCTTGAATAGATAACGGCAGTAAGAACTCTCCATCATCGCACTGAAATAGGGCCTCACTGAGCACCTCTGAACTCTCCAAAAAAGTAGAACCTCTTATCCCGCTGCATCTGCACTCTACCCCTCTAATGGTAACCCTCAATCTTGCGAGCAATATCTACTACCAACTAATAAGGAGTCCCCATCTCCACCTCTTGAGCCATGCTAGCCAGAATACCAGAGTGCAGTCCTGCAACAAACCTCCACACTAGTTGGGAGTTTAGTGCATGGCGAGACAGCTGGGAGAATCTGGCCTCATAATAGGTCATGGACATCTAACCCTACTGAAGTTGCTCAAACTAAAACCGTAGCTCTTCCCTCTGAGACGGTGGAAGATACCTTTCCAAGAAAAAGCGGGTGAACTGGTTCCAAGTCATGGGAGGAGAATCTGCTGGTCTACCAAGAAGATAGGACTTCCACCACCTACGTGCGTTGCCCTCCAACTGAAAGGTAGTGAAATCCACCTCGTGAGACTCCAATATGCGCATATTATGCAGTCTGTCCCTGCACCTAACAATGACGTCCTAAGGATCCTCATGTCGCTCACTCCCAAAGACCAGAAGGTGAAGCCTAGTCTATCAGTCCAAAAGCTTTTGCGGCTCACCGATCACAACTAGTCTAGGATCAGGCACAACTGTTGCTACTAGCTGGGCTCCAACCACGGGAAGAGTGCCTGGAGTATGATATACATCGGTTACATGCCCAAGAGCCTGAGTGGTAGGGGTTTGTGCTCCCCATCCCGGTTGAGATGTGGTTGGATCTTCTAGAAGTAAACCGACCTGAGTCATGGAGTCCATGAACCGTAGCATATGGCCCATGACCTCCTGGAAGCCCGGTGCTGTCATGAAGTCGGCCGGGGTTGGCTCTGCCACGGGCATCTCGCCCTGCTCCTCAACTATGGGATCCTCCACTAGATCCGTTGGCGGTGCGACCGGGGCAACTCTGGGACATCCTCTCCCCTACCTCAGGTCGGTGCCCTCCCCCGGCCTCTGCCTCGGCCTCTAGCCACGAGGGGCGCAGCTCCTCCCGGTCGGGAATGTTTGTTGCGCGCGTCCTCACCATCTGTGAGAGAATAGAAGGAAGAAACTTAGTATACCATCAACTGCACGATATGAGATTAATAAAGAGTAGGTTCCTAACATCCTATAGCCTCTCAAAGGTAAATACAAACTTCTCCGCACCGATCCGCAAGACTCTATTAGACCTACTCATAACTTGTGAGATCTACGTGAACCTAGAGCTCTGATACCATGTTGTCACGACCCAATTTCATATTAGGCTGTAATGGCGTCCAGCGCCGTTGCTAGACAAGCCGAAAATGAATAACTTAATAACATTTTCATTTTTACACGAGACCGATTTAAATTGATGGGTAAAACTAGTAGAAATAATCATAACCAAACGGATAAAACCCAAAAGCCATAAGTCTACTAATACATGCCAAGATCTAGTGTCACAAGTGTATGGGCAACTTAGTAAATTATAAAAAGAATGTCTATCCTACTATCTGAAAAGGAATAGATAGAAATCAAAATAAAAGGAAGACTCCGAGATGTTGTTGGACGGATCAGAAGGGCAACTTACCGTGGAAACTCGAATCAAGTCAGGGATGTGCGCCGGATGCGTATCCAGATGCGCCTACCTCAGATCATGCACAGTTAAGTGCAGAAGCGTAGAGTGAGTACATAAAATAATATGTACCCAGTAAGTATCCAGTCTAACCTCGAAGAAGTAGTGACAAGGAGTCGACTTGACACTTACTAAGGCCAATGATAATAAATCAATATCATAATTAAGCATGGATTATAAAGAATGTACTAAACTCAACAATAAGAGATGATAAATATATTTTCAAAATTATTATTTCCAAGAATCAACATGCTCAAATAATGTCGAGGTCGTACGGCCCGAACCAACACGATAACATTAAATGTGCACTGTCGAACAACACGAACCATAGATGCATCTATTTAATCTGTCGAGGCTTTCGGCCCGCTCCACAATAGAAAACACTTAATAACACAAATTTTTGATAGCCAAGTGTTCTTTTCATAACCTCAATTGAGTGAAGAATTATCCTTTTGGAATTCTTTTACAATTTATAGAATCATGATTTAAGCAATTTAATTAACAAGTACATGGCGCAATTACTTCAAGTATAGCATGATAGGGGTCCTACACTACCCGAGCTTAACAGAAATAGTAGGTACGCACGGACTCACGTCACTTCGTACGTACGTAGCCCCCACAAATAGTCACATACATTATTTAATTTCCTATGGGGAGATTTTCCTCTTACAAGGTTAGAAAAGAGACTTACCTCATCTCATAGCCTACTTTCTAATTCAAGAATGCGCTCAAACCTCTAAATTTGGTGCCAAACGACTCGGAACTAGTCAAATATTATATAAATTAATTAATCTATGCTCAAATGTTCATATCTTCACTATTAAATGATTACCCAGCCCAAATTTCAAGATTCCTAAAATTTACCCCCAGGCACACACGCCCGGATTCCGGAAATGTTTGAAGAAAGTTGTTACCCATAACCTTAAGAACATAATATATGATTTTCACTAAGTTTCATAATCATTTTCGTGGTAAAATCTCATTTTTATTAAACCCTTGATTTCTACCAATTTTCATGTTAAGATCTGCCCATAATATATGTATTAAACTCACATTAGGTAGAAATTACTTACCTCCAAAAATCTAGGTGAAAATCACTCTCAAGAAGCTCCAAAAATCGCCTAAAGAGTGAGAGAAATGAGTAAAAATGGCTTAAGTCCCGTATTAAATGAACCTCACTGCCTCCAGCGATTTCGCACATGCGGTGCCTTGGCCGCACTTGTGGTCCTGCTTCTATGGACAAGGGTCCGCTTTTGCAGAATTGACTGGCCGACTGGGGTCACTTCTGCGGACAGGCTCTCGCTTCTGCGGAAAAGGGGACGCATCTGTGAAACCTGGGCTGCTCTCCTTGGGCCGCATCTGCGAGGCTTGGCTCGCACCTACGACTCAAGGCTCGCAGGTGCGGGAGCACCAGAACTGGTGCACCAGCAGCCCTGTTGAGTTTTCAAACTCAATTCGTGCATCGTTCGAATGGCACAGAGGTCCCTCGAGGCCCCGTCTAAACATATCAACTAGGTTGGAATCATAAAACGGACTCGCTCGAACTCTTGGAATACTCGAAACAACATTAAAACTAAGAATTGCACCCCAAAACCAATTGAATCAAACTTAAGAACTTCAAGTTCTTCAATTTACTTTCAATGCGCCGAAACGTACTTAAACTACTCGGAAGGACACCAAATTTTGCGTGCAAGTCTTAAATGAAATTATGGAACTATCCCCGTCCTCGGATTTCCGTTGGAACTCGATATCACCAAAACCCTCTCCAAACCAAATATAAAGAACTTCAAGAACCAACTTTTGGTATAAGGCACCGAAACGCTCCTAGGTCATCCAAAACCCGATCCGAACATACGTCCAAGTGTGAAATCATCATACGAACCTATTGGAACCCTCAAATCCCGATTACGAGGTCGTTTACTCAAAATGTTGACCGAAATCAAACTTGGCCTTTCAAGCCAACCTTAAGGAACCATGTGTTTCGATCTTAACCTGAACCCTTCCAAATCTCGAACTAACCATCCCCCCACGTCATAAAACATGGTTCTAGAAAGCAAAACGACCGGTCGGGTCGTTATATTTATTATTATTATTATTATTATTATTATTATTACTATTATTATTGATAATGTTTAATAGTATTTTTTTCTCAAAAATTATTTTTTCACTCTTTCACATACAAAATAAATTATTTTCAAAAATATTTTAAAAAAATAACTTCCATCATACCAAACACTTCAAAAATCTTGTAACTTTTCAGCAAGCATAGCTATCCTACAATCTTATCTTAGTGAAAGATGCTTCTTTTGCCACGAATATGCAAGTCATATGGGATAAGAGAAGGCCCTATGTGGCTATGACTTAATAAGTTGGGTAGGACCAGTCGATTAAGCAGTTGTTCATCTTTGCATAGATGAAGAATGGGATACTTTCTCACAGATCAGAGTATTTTAATACCAAGAAAGATATTTCTAAAATATACTCCCTCCGTTGAAAATTAGATGACATACTTTCCTTTTTAGTGTGTTCCAAAATAAATTACACATATCCAAATTTGGAAATATTTCAACTTTAGACTCTTCATTTTACTCATTTTACCCTTAATTAGAAGCTATTATAACCACATAAATGTCATGGCCCTACAAAGCTTTTACCCCTTAAGCTTTTAAGACCACAAGTTTTAAAAGTCTTCTTCCTTTTCATAAAATTCGTGTTGAGTCAAACTATCTCATCTAAATTGAAACGGATGGAGTAATATCTTACTACCTCAATAGATTCCTGAAAACATTCAATAAATCTTCTCTTCCTCTATCTACCCCAACCTCAGTTTGGTCGGTCATGGGGCTTCCCTCTGCCAAGAATTGAGAAAAGATATTTCGCTTTTACTTAGGACACGGATTCATATTAGAACAATAGAACTAGACATATAAACTGTCTTACTCATAAAAAATCAAGATCTTGAATCTTGATAAGTTTTATAAAACAAACTTAGGGGGAAATATGAACAATTTTCTTTAATTTTCATGTGCAAAAACATTCAGGGATTAAGTTGGAACATGATCAGTATATGGAACACCAGATTCAGGTGGAGAATAGGGAGCACCTTATGAAACTTATTTTCAAATGCCAACTGCAGCAACGGATAATCCATGGTACTCTATTGAACAAGGAAGTGTTCACTTCACATTTAACGACCCAACCAGTCATTTTGCTTTCTGGATCCCTGTCCTCCTAAATAAGACTCCCCGTATGTGCTCTTACTGTTTTATGACTTGTGGGGATGGTTATTTGGTAATTTGGAAGGGTTCGGGTTGAAATCGGAACACTTGGTTCCTTAAGGTTGGCTAAAAAGGGATAAGTTTGACTTGGGTCAACATTTCTATTAACGACCTCAGAATCAGGATTTGATGGTTCCAATAGGATTGTATGATATTTTGGACTTGGGCGTATGTTTGGGTCGGGTTTTGGATGATCTGGGAGCGTTTCAACGCTTAGTATTGAAAGTTGGCACATTAAAGGTTTTAAAGTTCTTTAAATTTGGTTTGAAGTAGGATTTGGTGTTGTCAAAGTCCAATGGGGATTTCAAGCCTGAAAATAGTTCCGTATAGTGATTTAAGACTTGCAGGAAAAAGTTGGATTCATTCCGAGTAGTTTAAGTATGATTCGACGTGTTCGGAGTAAGTTGGAAGAACTTGAAGTTCATAAGTTGATTATAATGGTTTTGGCGTATAATTCTTAGTTTTAATGTTGTTATCTATGTTTCGAGGGTGAGATCAAGTTCGTTTAATGATTTCAAACTTGTTGGTACATTTGGGTGGGGCCTCCAAGGCCTCAGATGCCATTCGGACGATGCGCGGAGGTCATTTGGCCTTAGTTGGATAGTTGTCGCACCCAACTTCTGGTGCGATCGTTGATAACTAGGGATTTTACCTTATTTACACTCTTTCGTATTAAGTTTTGAATAAAATTGTATGCAAAATAGTCCCAAAGTCTTACTTGTTGTGCTTGTTGCAGGGTTTTAGTCAAAAAGGATGACAAACATTCAAAGACCTGCTCAAAAAGGAGTGAAACTCTCACAAGTACCAAGACCAAGCACATGTAGAGTTATATTGATCAGTGCGGACCGCGGTCCACTTTATGCGGTCCGCACTGAAGATATTTAGAGAGTGCTTCCCAAGGCCAATCCAACGCGGACCGCGGTCCATTTTATGCAGTCCGCGGTGGAAAGATTCAGAGAAGCTATTTCCAAGGCAAAAGTCATCACGGACCGCGGTCCAGTTTATGCGGTCCGCGGTGGTGAGATACAGAGAGATGTTTTGAAGGGAAAAATCAACGCGGACCGCGGTCCAATCTACGCGGTCCGCGGTCAAGAGATTCAGAGAACCCAGACCTTGAAGGCTAGAAGACCACCGCGGACCGCAGTCCTTTCTTCGCGGTCCGCGTTGAGGCCACTGCGGCCGCGGTGCATGTTTATGCGGACCGCAGCGACCAAGTTCAGAGCCCAATTTTGTAAAGCCAAAAGCCTCACCGCGGCTGCGGTCCATTTTGCGCGGTCCGCAGTGACCCCGCAGGGGTATTTTTGTCCAGAAAATTCGGCCAAGTATAAATAGTTTCTTTTCTTATTTTTTAGGTTAAGCTTTGTACTGAGATATAGTGGGGAGCTCGTGAACGACTTTTATTCATCTTTTTGAGTACTTTTAGAAGGATTTCAACATTGAATCTTTCAATTTTAGTTTATAAATCAATTATATGGGTTTTGCTTCATCTATTTCTCTGATTTTTTCAGTTATTATGAGTAGCTAAACCCATTAGCTAGGGTTGTGGCTCAACCCTAGTGTGGGTGTTTAATGGGTCCTTTAAATTAAGGCTTAGATGTTTATGGGTGTTTGGTATTTGGGCTGATTTGTGGTTTTCATGTTAAAATTGGTGGTTGCAAACACTAATTGCTGTTTATTTGACTTGGGTTCTTCTTGAGAAAGAGAACTTGAGTCTAGAAAATCAGCCCAACAAGGAATTGGGACGAAATCAAGAGATTGATAGTCCCAATTAACGGGTTAAACCTAGAGATAGTAAAACCCTACTTGAACCAATATTGCTTGCATATTTTTGACACCCAATTGACCTCGAGAGAGGAAAGTAGGGCAAAGCCATTCAAACTACCCAGAGATATAGAGTGGCTAATTTCGTGCATTGGTTATGTCATATTCCCTTTGTTAACATCTCTGCCTTAGGTATTGGATCCCATTAAATATTCGCCTAGGAGAAAGTCATAACCCTAGTGCCTTTTATCCATTAAGAAAACAACCAAAAAGACATTTGTTAGTTAATTAGCAAATTACTATTAGTATAAACCGTAGTATAATTGTCAAACCAACAAGTATGAAAAGTGCAATTAAGAGCATGAACCACTACTAGATTACCTAGAAACTCAACTCCCACAATCATAACTCCCTGTGGATTCGATCACGATCCTTCAGGTAACAGCTGCTCCGACCCTCATCTTGCTACTTTATAGTAGTGTAGGTGAGAGCCGATCACTTTTTGGCGCTGTTGTCGTAGAGTTATACGGTGTTGATTATCTACGTGAATAGTGGTGTTAAGTGTTTTTCTTTCCTTTTCTGTTAACGTGTATGTTGAATCTACTCAGGGGCTAATAGCGGATCCTTTGGGAAACGTAATAAAGGAGGTATATGACAACTAAGAAGATGAAATAAACCAAGTACCTCCTCTCAGACGGGGCCGACAGGCCAATGCTAATGAGGACATTCCAGACCCTCCCCCGCCTCCAGCCCCCAGAGCAGCCCCTCGGGTCCTTCCAAACAAGGGGTATGCTAGTGATATTGTCCCGCCTCGAATACGGGAGGGAAATTTTCAAATAACAAATGTGATGCTGACACTCTTGGAGCAGCGGGGCTATTTCACCGGAGCCGCCCACCAAAATGCTTACAAACATTTGAAGGGCTTCGTGGATACCTGCTGGGGTAGTAAACAAACGAATGTCTCGGAAGATGCATTGAGACTTTGGTTATTCCCCTTCTCTCTTCGAGGGAAGGATCTTGATTGGCTCGAGCGGCTTCCCAACCACTCCATATACACATGGGATGAGCTCGCAGACTAGTTTATTGCAAAATATTTCTCGCCTAGTCACATGGCGGCGCTCAAAGATGAAATATTGGCTTTTAAGCAAGAACCCAACGAGCCTTTGCATGAGATTTGGGAGCGCTACCGGACTATCGTTAAGGAATGTCCAAATAGTGACATGACTGAATTCATGATTCAGCAAACCTTCTACCGAGGAATAAACACTGTCAATCAATGTGTGGTCAACCAGTTGGCCGGTGGAAATTTCATGAAATTGACTTACCCCGAGGCATGTGAGGTCTTAGATGAGATGGCTGACACATCGTCAGCATGGAAAAGTAGAGAAAACGTACCTCAGGGTGAGTCTGGTGTCAATAGTCTTCACAAAGAACTTCAAGAATAGGGGCAAGCAATTGCCGAACTCAATACCACTATGAAGCACCTTGCCAAGGCCCAGTTTCAACAATTACAAGGGTCAAAGAAGACCTCGTGGAAATCCAAAGCAAAGCAACAATGATCAATGTGACCAAGGACCAAGTGGGTATAGTCAAGAAGAGACATAAGATGATCAAGAAGAGGATGTCATGTATGCTAATAATTACCAAAGTCAAGGGAACAATCAAAGCAACAATCAAAACTGGAGCAACCAAGGCAACAATCAAAGTTGGCGTAATCAAAGACAGAGAAATTGGAACAATAACAATAATTCACGAAATTGGGGGAACAACAACAACCAACAATGGGGGAACAACAATAATAACAATTGGAGCGGAGGCAATAACAACAACAACAATTGGGGTGGTAATGGTAACCGGGGGTCAGGCTCTCAAAGGCCCCCGATGTACCAACAACCAAGAAATCCACCCCCGTACCAAGCTCAAGGCCAAAGCTCATCAGGTAATGACATGGGAAGAATTGAACAAATGTTCAAGCAAATGATGGAGCGCAATGTGGACTCCGATGCTCGATTGGCTTCCCATAACACCTCCATTAGGAATCTTGAAATACAAATGGGCCAAATTTCTCATGACTTGAACACACGCCCAAAGGGAGTACTACCGAGTGACACGGTGGTGAACCCCATGGGTGGGAACAATAATAATACCGGTCACGCCATGGCGGTGACCACAAGAAGTGGAAAAGGCGGTGAAGCGAGTTCTTCTAGACAAAAGAGAATTGTTGATGATGATGAATTTCCAAATGATGAGTTACCAATTGAAGTTGATCAAGTGGTGGAAGAGCCAACTACTGATGAGGTGAGAATTGATATCCATGATAATGGGGAGGATTTGCAAAGGGACGTGAACCCGTCTAGGGAACACGTGATTGATATGCCGGCACCGGTGGTCCCACAAGCCAAGGCACCATTTCCTAGGCCTCCTCCATATCCTCAAAGGTTGGCGAAGCAAAATCAAGAGAATCAATTCAAGAAATCCATCGATATGATGAAATTTCTTTCCATCAATGTCCCTTTGGTTGAAGCTTTGGAGAAAATTCTCGGGTATTCTAAGTTCATGAAGGACTTAGTCACAAAGAAGCGGTCCATGGAGTGCGAAACCATTAAGATGACTCATCAAATGAGTGCCATAGTGCATTCAATGACACCCAAACTTGAAGACCCGAGAGCTTTTACCATTCCTTGTACAATCGAGAGTGCGGATTTTGCTAAGGCTTTGTGTGACCTTGGAGCTAGTATAAACTTGATGCCATACTCGGTCTTTAAAAAATTGGGGATTGGTCAACCTAGGGCGACCTCTATGCGTCTTCAAATGGCGGATAGAACTATGAAGAGGCCCCTAGGAATCATTGATGATGTATTGGTGCGGGTTGCCAAGTTCATTTTGCCCGCAGATTTTGTCATATTGGATTGCGAAGTGGATTATGAGGTTCCCATCATCTTGGGAAGGCCCTTACTTGCAACGGGGAAGGCCTTAGTTGACGTGGAGTCCGGTGAGATCACTTTCCAAGTGGGCAATGAAAAGGTTGTGTTCCATGTGTGCAAGTCAATGAAGCAGCCCAATAGCACAGAAATATGCTCTTTCATGGACCTTGTCACCGAGGTCATTATTGATGATGCAAGCTCTATGATTAATGTTGAAGATCCAGTGGAGGCAGCTTTATTGAACCATGATGACATCGTGGTGGATGGCTTACTTGAAAGTACCAATGCCCTTCAAGACATGGGTTTTTATTCCTATGGTCCCCGAAAGCTATCATTGCACTTGGAGAATCGGAAACTCCTCCGACAAAGCCTTTAATCTAAGAGCCACCTACATTGGAGTTGAAGCCACTTCCACCACACCTCAGGTATAACTATCTTGGTCCCTCTCGTACTTTTCCTGTTATACTTTCCTCTTGCCTAACCCAATTGCAGGTAGACTCCACTTTAAAAGTGCTAAGGAAGAGGAAGAAGGCCATAGGATGGACTCTTTCTGACATTCGGGGAATAAGCCCCGCATTTTGCATGCACAAAATCATTCTTGAGGATGGAGCAAAGCCTTCCGTGAAACACCAACAGAGGCTCAATGAAGCAATGCAAGAAGTGGTAAAGAAGGAAATAATCAAGTGGGTTGATGCAGGGGTTGTCTACCCAATCTCCGATAGTGCTTGGACTTCTCCGGTCCAATGTGTTCTGAAAAAGGGTGGCATGACAGTGGTCCAAAATGAAAAAAATGAACTCATTCCAACAAGAACGGTCATAGGTTGGCGGGTGTGTATGGATTACCGCAAGTTAAACAAAGTGACTCGCAAGGATCATTTCCCCTTGCCCTTCTTGGATCAAATTCTTGATAGGCTTGCGGGTCGGGCTTTCTATTGCTTTTTGGACGGGTATTCAGGCTATAACCAAATCTTGATTGCCCCGGAGGACCAAGAAAAGACTACTTCCACATGTCCTTATGGTACATTTGCCTTCTCCCGAATGCCTTTTGGTCTTTGCAATGCACCCGCCACATTTCAGCGATGCATGATGGCGATCTTTACTGATATGGTTGAAGACTTCCTCGAGGTGTTTATGGATGACTTCAGTGTAGTTGGGGATTCTTTTGATGAATGTTTGAGCAATCTTGACAAAGTCCTCGCTCGGGGTGAAGAGACCAACCTAGTATTAAACTGGGGAAATGCCATTTTATGGTGGAAGAAGGGATAGTGTTGGGCCACAAAATCACTAGGAATGGAATTGAAGTGGACAAGGCGAAGATTGAAGTGATTTATAAATTGCCACCTCTAACTTCGGTTAAGGGGCTCTGGAGCTTCCTTGGGCACGTCGGGTTCTATCGGCGTTTCATTAAGGACTTCTCTAAGGTGGTCAATCCTCTTTGAAAATTGTCAGAGAAAGATGCCAAATTTCACTTTGATGAAAATCGCATGAGTGCATTTGAATTGTTGAAGCACAAGCTTACCACAACGCCTATTATCACCGTGCCGGATTGGAGCTCCCCTTTTGAGCTTATGTGTAACTCTAGTGATGTGGCTGTGGGAGCGGTTTTAGGCCAAAGGGTGAACAAGATATTTCACCCCATCTATTATGCTAGCAAAACAATGAACTCGGCCCAAATGAACTACACTGTCACCGATAAGGAGTTAATGGCAATAGTCTTTGCGATGGAGAAATTTCGTCCTTATCTTATGGGTGCCAAGGTCATAGTTCACACTGACCATGAGGCACTCCGGTATCTCATGACCAAAAAGGATTCCAAAGAGAGACTCATGCGGTGGGTGTTGTTTCTTCAAGAGTTCGACTAGGAGATTATTGATAGAAAAAGGAGTGAAAACCAAGTGGCCGACCATCTTTCCCGCTTGGAGGAGCAAGGTCGACCTAGTGATGGGCTTGAAATTGATGATAGTTTCCCTGATGAACAACTTCTTTCTGTGTCAATGCAAGAAATGCCATGATTCGGGGACATTGTCAATTATATTGTCACTGGTGTTGTTCCTTGTGAGCTCTCTTCTAACCAAAGGAAGAAGCTTAGGAGGGATAGCATGGATTTTTATTGGGATGAACCATACTTAATCAAGATTATCAACGATGGTGTCATCCGGCGATGTGTGACCGAAGAGGAACAAGGATCGATTCTTGAGTCTTGCCACTCCTCACCTTATGGTGTCCATCATGGAGGGGCAAGGACCACTTCAAAAGTTCTAAGTTGTGGTTTCTTTTGGCCTATGTTATACAAAGATGATAGTGAGTTGGTGAAGCGATGTGATGAATGCCAACGAATGGGTGGCATATCCAAGAGAGATGAGATGCCTCTTACTACAATCCTAGAGGTGGATATTTTTTATGTATGGGGTATTGACTTTATGGGGCCATTTGTGAGATCTTGTGGAAACACTTACATACTCGTGGCGGTGGACTACGTGTCAAAATGGGTTGAGGCCATGGCTTTGCCCAATAATGAGGCCCGGAGTGTGGTTGGCTTTCTGAAGAAGCATATTTTCACAAGATTTGGGACACCTCGTGCCATCCTCAGTGACGGGGGATCTCATTTTTGTAATAAGGCCTTTGATTCTTTGCTATCGAAGTGCGGGGTCAATCACAAAGTGTCTACTCCGTATCATCCTTAAGCAAGTGGCCAGGTGGAAGTGTCCAATCGTGATATCAAGAATATATTGGCCAAAACTGTGAATGCTAACCGGACTGATTGGTCTCGGAAGCTTGATGATGCTCTTTGGGCCTACCGGGCCGCTTTCAAGACCCCAATCGGTATGTCACCTTACCGGTTGGTGTATGGAAAGTCTTGTCATCTTTCGGTGGAATTGGAGCACAAGGCACTTTGGGCTTTGAAAAAGTTGAACTTGGATTGGGACACAACTTCTAATCTCAGAGTTGGTCACTTGAATGAGCTAGATGAGTTCAGATTTCATGCATACACTAGCTCCTCCCTGTACAAAGACAAAATGAAGTACCTTCATGACAAGTATACCAAAGAACGAGAATTCAAGGTGGGAGACTTAGTGCTCCTTTTCAATTCTAGACTCCGTCTCTTTTCGGGCAAACTCAAGTCAAAATGGAGTGGCCCGTTTGAAGTTGTATTGGTTACTCCCTTTGGTGCTCTCGATCTCAAGAACAAAAATGGGGAGATTTTTTGAGTGAATGGGCACCGGTGCAAGCACTACCTTGGGAAATTTGAAGATAGCCACATGGTGGCTTTGATGAAGCTCAATTGAACATGGTAACATGCATCGTGCCGCGACGTTAAATCAGGCGCTTCTTGGGAGGTAACCCATGTGTCTTTATTTTTGTTTCTCTTTGATTTTCTTGGTAGTATAGGACTCATTTTTGGACTAAATGGTTGTGGGATGTTGTAGGATTATTTTGATGCAGGGCACAAAGCTAAGTCGTAAAAAAACCCAACTCTCTAAAGTTGCAGTGCGGACCGCGATCAATTTCGTGCGGTCCGTAGAGTTGTCTCATAACGAATTCATTCTCTGAAGTTGCCACCGCAGCCACGGTACCATTTTACGCGGACCACGGTGGACCACTGCGACCGCGGTTGATTTTACGCGGACCGTAGTGGCCAATTGCGCAGTTGCCCAGAACTATAAAGGATCGCGGTCATTTTATGTGGTCCGTGGTGGGGTGAGTACCGTGGGTCCCAGGTCTAGTTCTATAAATAGGGTCTCAGGGCTTCATTTTACATTTTACGCCCTTTGACTTTCTACAGTACAATTTTAACTGTGCATCACTCTTGCTAATTTCAAGTGTTCATTTCATTCATCTCATCTTCATCCCACATCTAGTAAGTGTAATTTTGATTTCATAACTTCTTAATTTTATTATTTTCTTGTTTACTTAGTAGATTTTCTTCTTCTTTTTTCCCTTTTTCTCCTCTAGTCCATTAATCATGTGTAGGATTTGTTCATAATGCTTAATTTAGACCTATTGTAGTTAATTACACTGATTAAACACCTAGGGTTACAACAACATGTGCATTTGAACTTGAATTAAAAGTAAAAATTGGAACCCTGGGTTGGGAATTAGTGCGATCCGCAGTGCTTTTACGCGGACCGCGGTGCTTTAAATGTCACAACTCCCAACTGATGACCGCGGACCGCAGTGCCTTTTTGTGCGGTCCGCGGTGACTTAGTGCGGACCGCAGTCATTTTTACGTGGTATGCGGTGACCATCTTCAGAGAGGTGGGTAGTCTAAACCCCACCTCAACGCGGATCGCGGTCGTTTTTGTAGTTAATTACACTGATTAAACACCTAGGGTTACAACAACATGTGCATTTGAACTTGAATTAAAAGTGAAAATTGGAACCCTGGGTTGGGAATTAGTGCGATTCGCAGTGCTTTTACGCGGACCGCAGTGCTTTAAATGTCACAACTCCCAACTGATGACCGCGGACCACAGTGCCTTTTTGTGCGATCCGCGGTGACTTAGTGCGGACCGCGGTCATTTTTACGTGGTCCGCGGTGACCATCTTCAGAGAGGTGGGTAGTCTGAACCCCACCTCAACGCGGATCGCGGTCGTTTTTGTGCGATCCGTGGTGCCTTAGTGCGGACCGCGGTCGTTTTTATGCGGTCTGCGGTGACAACTTCAGAGAGGTGGGTAGTCTGAACCCCTCCTCAACGCGGACCGCGGTCCTTTTTGTGCGGTCCGCGGTCTGCTACTTCTGCAACATAAATCCAATGATCTGCTACTGATTTTCTTCATGGATAAATACACTGCTTGGATACTAACAATCTTTAAATGAATTGAACTTGCAGATTATGGTCCAATCAAGAGGTGGTGGCCGCAAACCAAGCGTAAAGGGAGAGTCCTCTCAGGGGAGAGGCAAGGGAATGATCAGACTAACTCGCCAAGTCCGGCAGGCAATAAAAGAAACTACAAATACAATCCGGGCCATGGATAGAGCTTCTTCCAATTCGGGAAGTGAGTATGCACCCTCCAGAGAGGAATCTGAGTCAGAGTCGGTACCAGAGTTTATTCCCGACTATCCGGAGAGGTTCAGATTCACAAATGAACCCTCTGACTCCCCTCCTGCCCAAGCAGCAACACACACTGAGTCGTCTGAAGGCTCAGTTGCAGGGAGTGATCATGAATACTCCACCTCACCTACAGCATCTCTATTAGGTGAGCACTCCGAAGAAGAAGAGGCAGGGGATGAGACCCAAACAGAGGGTGAACCCCGAGTAGAGGGGTTGAAAGAACAAGAAAACCGGAAGCATGGCAAGATCGATTTGTGAGAGAATCAGCATTTCATAAATTCCGGGAATGGTGGCCTGAGAGGAAATTGATCCTAGAGCGTAAATTCATCATAAGGGACCTTTTTCCGGATAACCCCAATGTGCGGAGACAGTTCAGGGAGAGAAAACACTGGGACTATTTCACTTGCCAGCTGCCGGAGGCAAATGAGCATCGTGTCAAGGAGTTCTACACTAATTTGGCTTATCTGAAAAAGGACTCCAAGGTGACTAAAGTGCGCAATCTGACTATACCTTTTGAAGGGGAGGCATTAAACAACTACCTAAAGTTCGATGATGAGGATGAGTCAGAGTACTTGGAGAAATTGAGAGTGGGGGATGATGCTCGTTCATGGCTAGCGGAGCACTTGGAAATCCCAGGTGAAACCCCAGACTGGTTGCAAGCAGGGAAAGTGATTCTGAGCAGGACATTAAATTTTGAGGCAAAAGGTTGGGAGATGTTCGTGTGTAGTAGGCTAGACCCCACCTTTCATGAAAATTCTCTTCCTCTCAGGCGGGCTGTGCTGATTGCTTTTATCATGGCAGGGATCCCGATCAATGTGGGAATGTGATTTAAAGGGTTATCAACCGGGTGGTGAATGAAGGTGACAGAGCCTATCCCGTCCCTGATGTCTTGACCATGTACCTTGAAGATCAGAAAGTAGAAAAGAGGAAGTTTGATGTGAAGTTGAAGCCAAAGGCTCTGTTCTCCTGGTACAACCTTCGAGTTGATGACAACCCCAAAAGCAAAAATTTCAAAGGTAAAACCACCGTTTCCACTGGCGAGTCTGAAGAGCTAGTGGTTGTAGTGGCATCTTCTCACCCTGCCTCAGCACCCCAGACATTGCTGGCCCGTCCACCTCAGCCACCCCAGACATTGCCGACCCTTCCACTTCAGCAGCTCCAGGCATTCCTTCATCACGGGCATACCCTCTGACTGCCCACCGTCTGAGCCAGATCCTATCCAGTATCAACAACTGGATGCAGGCAGCTACTTCTAAGCTGTCTGTCCTTTCCACGACGGTGGAAGCCCAAGCTGCACCTCCCCCACCACAGGTCCCACAGTCCGTGGAGGACGCTATCAAGGAACTTCTGGACAACTAGAAGAAAATCCTTGATAACCAGAAGTTGATTTTGGATGTTGTTGGTTCTCATGGTAAGGCACTGACAGATCTTGCAAAGGAGACCAAGAAGCTGAGGAAAACTCGTGCCTCCAAGCAGTCAGTGAAGAAGCTAAGGAAAGAGGTAGATAAGCTGAAGGAGGATCACCTGCCATTAGACCTGCTGCTGCATGACCCTGCTGCCTAGCCTGAGCCTGAGCCGGAGATATAGAGGCCAACAAAGAGGAAGAGAGTGCTTCCCCGTACCGAGGGCATTGTGATAGAGTTGGCAGACCCACAGAAAGATACATCGAGTCAGCCACAACTGCCAGTACAGGCCCAGGTTACTGAGGAGGTCCAAGTCCAGGTCCCGATGGAGACACAGGGTTCTGGGGACCAGTCACGGGTTCCCATGCAGTCCACGGACCCCGGGACTCACACTGAGGATCCTATGCAGACGGAGGGTTTATAGGGAGTTTCTCTTTACTCTCTCTCTCCTTACATTTGAGCTTATTTTGCTAGTTAGCATTGAGGACAATGCTAGCTCTCATTTGAGGGGGTAGCCTTATTTTGGTTGGATTTGGATGACTGTATAAATCAGATACTATTTTTATTATGCTTTCTTTTTTATTTTGGTATGTACATAACTTTACTATTCTAGTACTTTTCGTATTTTTGCACTTTTTTGGTCTGTATATAAAGTTACATTCTAATGTATATATTCATTCCCCCTTATGTATATTCGATTAACACCCCTCTTGTATATATTCATTCTACTTTACGCATTTTATTTTACGGATTTTTCATTTTTATAGCTTCTTATTTTATTTTTGTAGCTTCTTGTTTTGAATTTTTCGCGTGCAATAAGCCTTTGGTTTTCTTAATGCCACGGTTCTTTCCAAAGGTGGAATTTGTGTGAACCGGGTGGCTCTTCCCGAGGATGGATGGTGTGATAACTTTCTTAAGGGTTTGAATCTGTTTTTCTTTTTGCTTTTTGTGTAAATAGTAGATGGTAAGGAATGGTACCTCAAGAAAAGCTTCACTTGGGCCTAACACATTTTCCTTTGATCCTATGGTCAAAAACAAATCGTTGTGTTTAGGATGGTGAAATTCGTGATCTTGAGACTCTTATGTTGGCCGATAATCATCAAGTGGTTTTTCGGGACAATTGTGTTGATCAAAGCATAGCTAAGGTCGTTGTGGGCCCCCGACTCTGTTTCTTTAGCAATCCCATAGTTTGAGTGGTGAGAGTTTGAATTGCAAGTCCAAGTCCCGTGCCATTAGTCTAGAACTTGCCCTAAATGTTTGTCTAGGCGAAATCCTAAGTGTAGTTTACCGTGAGATGTGATTATAGGCTCTCCTTGATCCGAATGATGACTCGAACATTTCCATAGCCTACCAATGACAATTTCCCTAGTCAACCCTTTTGAGCCTTAGACCTTTTTTCTTTCAAAAACCATGATACAAGCCTTTACCAATTTTAACCCTCTCTTGGCACCCCTTCTTCCCTTAGCACAAGGCAAAAACGTAAGTTTGGGGGAGAGACGAGGAATGCAACAAAGTGAGAAAAAAAAGGTACAAAAAGGAAGAAAAGTAAAGGCAATGAAAAAAAAAAGAAAAATCAAAAAGGCCAAAAAGAATGAACAAGTTAGAAGAAATAAAAAGGAATCAATGAAAAGAAAGAACTTAAAGGTGTGTAATGTTTAGAAAGGAGAAAAATGATTGAATTGAACAAGAAGGAGTGACAGTATGTCTCTCTAACCCCTCAGAAAGAGCTAAATGACTCAAGAAGTCAAGAAAATGTGAAACGAATGAAATTCTTAAGGGAAGATAGAACTCACCTTGACCAAATATTTCCTACCTTAAACCAAAAGCCTTCATCATGTGTCCACAAAAGTCCTATATGATCTTGAGTTGAATAAAGCTTACATTACTGGTGACTCACATAAGGGGCAAGCCTATGGTACTTTGAGCCGGACTTGAGTTTTTTCCTTGAGAGAGATGAGTGAACTCCCATTATCCTCGTTCTGAGTGTTACAATCTTAAA
The DNA here is from genome assembly GCA_005239495.1 of Nicotiana undulata. Taxonomy (NCBI): domain Eukaryota; kingdom Viridiplantae; phylum Streptophyta; class Magnoliopsida; order Solanales; family Solanaceae; genus Nicotiana; species Nicotiana undulata. The sequence goes on along the minus strand of MDKH01096296.1, from coordinate 8,380 downwards.
GTGAGGTTTGCTTAGGGAGAGTTGAGGAGTATGAGTTTGGGTTCCACAATGACCAGAGTGGTAGTAAGAGTTTTGTTGATGAGTCGAGTCAACTCTTGATGCTCTTGTGTCACATTGAAATCCATGGTTTTCAAAGGTCAAATATTGTTAATGATTCATTTTCATTGAGGGCAATTTTTAGTTCCAATTGATGCTAGAAGAGGCTACCTTAGGGCAGCTGAATTTTCTTGGATTTTTTCAAAGAGGGGTGGGGCTTATTTTGTTTACTTGAGTAAAAGCAAAAGCTTAAGTTTGGGGGAGTTTATAACTAGGGATTTTACTTTATTTTACACTCTTTCGTACTTAAGTTTTGAATAAAATTGTATGCAAAATAGTCTCAAAGGCTTACTTTTTGTGCTTGTTGCATGGTTTAGTCAAAAAGGATGAAAAACAGTCAAAGACCTGCTCAAAAAGGAGTGAAACCTGCACAAGTACCAAGACCAAGCACAAGCAGAGTTATATTGACCAGGGCGGCCCGCGGTCCATTTTATGCGGTCCGCGGTGGAAAGATTCAGAGAAGCTGTTTCCAAGGCAAAAGTCATCGCGGACCGCGGTCCAGTTTATGCGGTCCGCGGTGGTGAGATTCATAGAGATGTTTTGAACGGCAAAATAAACGTAAACCGCGGTCCAATCTATGCGGTCCGCGGTCAAGAGATTCACAGAACCTAGACCTTGAAGGCTAGAAGACAACCGCGGACCGCAATCCTTTCTTCGCGGTCCGCGATCAAGAGATTCAGAGAACCTAGACCTTGAAGGCTAGAAGACAACCGCGGACCGCAGTCCTTTCTTCGCGGTCTGCGTTGAGGCCACCGCGGCCGCGATGCATGTTTATGCGGACCGTGGTGGCCAAGTTCAGAGCCCAGTTTTGTAAAGACAAAAGCCTCACCGCGGCCGAGTTTCATTTTGAGCGGTCCGCGGTGACCCCGCAGGGGTATATTTGTCCAGAAAATTCGGCCAAGTATAAATAGTTTCTTTTCTTATTTTTTAGGTCAAGCTTTGTACTGAGATATAGTGGGGAGCTCGTGAACGACTTTTATTCATCTTTTTTTTAGAAGGATTTCAACATTGAATCTTTCAATTTTAGTTTATAAATCAATTATATGGGTTTTGCTTCATCTATTTCTCTGATTTCTTCAGTTATTGTGAAATCTAAACCCATTAGCTAGGGTTGTGGCTCAACCCTAGTGTGGGTGTTTAACGGGTCCTTTAAATTAAGGCTTAGATGTTTATGGGTGTTTGGTATTTGGGTTGATTTGTGGTTTTCATGTTACAATTGGTGGTTGCAAACACTAATTGGTATTTATTTGACTTGGGTTCTTCTTGAGAAAGAGAACTTGAGTCTAGAAAATCAGCTCAACAAGGAATTGGGACGAAATCAAGAGATTGATAGTCCCAATTAACAGTTTAAACCTAGAGATAGTAAAACCCTACTTGAACCAATATTGCTTGCATATTTTTGACACCCAATTGACCTCGAGAGAGGCAAGTAGGGCAAAGCCACTCAAACTACCGAGAGGTATAGAGTGGCTAATTTCGTGCATTGGTTATGCCATATTCCCTTTGTTAATATCTCTGCCTTAGGTAGTGGATCCCGTTAAATATTCTCCTAGGAGAAAGTCATAACCCTAGTGCCTTTTATCCATTAAGAAAATAACCAAAAAGACATTAGTTAGTTAATTAGCAAATTACTACTAGTATAAACCGTAGTATAATTGTCAAACCAACAAGTATGAAAAGTGCAATTAAGAGCACGAACCACTACTAGACTACCTAGAAACTCAACTACCACAATCATAACTCCTTGTGGATTCGATCCCGATCCTTCAGGTAAAAGCTGCTCCGACCCTCATCTTGCTACTTTATAGTAGTGTAGGTGAGAGCCGATCAATCGTACATGCGGAGGGTCAACCGCAGGTGCAAGCTCGCAGAAGCGAGTTAGCATCCGCAGAAGCGACCCATCGTAGGATACCTAGTAATCACAGAAACGAGGCAGGGACCGAACCTGCGGAGGCTCAGGTGCAAAGCAGGCGACCGCAGAAGCGGAATAGGGTGACAGGTGCGACGAGCTCGTCGCAAAAGTGGGCTCGCAGACGCGAGCCGTTGGTCATAGAAGCGGAGGAGGTCAACCTAGGATTGGTCCGCACCTCCATGGTTTTGTCTGCAGAAGCGGAACTGCAGGTGCGACAGTGTCATCGCATGTGCTGAAAATCTCTGGGCAATGAGGTTCATTTAAGTCGGGAGTTAAACCATTTTTGACTCATTTCTTTCATTCATTGAGCAATTTTGGAGTCTTTGGAAAGGAGTTTTCCCCTAGCACTTTAAGCTAAGTGATTTCTATACAATATGAGTTTAAAACTCAGATTATGGGTAGATATAAACATGAAAAATTGTGAAAATCATGGGTTTAGATGAAAAACCTAGGTTTTAATAAAAATGGAATTTAACCACGAAATTTATTATGGAATGAGATGAAAATTATATATTTGAGTTCGAAAGGTTATGAGTAACGATTTTCTTCGAAAATTTCTGGAATCTGGGCATGTGAGGCGGGGTGAACTTTAGGAATCTTCCAATTTGGGTTGGGTAATTACTCCAATAGTTAATGTATGAACTTTTGAACATGTATTGACTAAATTATATAACATTTGACTATTGCCAAGTAGCTTGGCATCGAGTTGAGGATTTAGAAGCAATTTGAGGATCGGAAGTGAGCTTGAGAACGAGGTATGTCTCTGTCCTAACCTCGTAAGAGGGAACTCATCCCCTTAGGTGCATTTTCTTGTAAATTATTTGTGTGGGGATATACGCTCGCACTAGGTGACCAGAGTTCGTGCGTAGCTATATTCCATGTGATGTCCGAGTAGTCTTAGGTTTACATCATTCCTTGTTTGCACTGTTATGTTGGTTACGCTTGTTAATTTTCTTACATGGAACCGAGATTAAGGATTTCAGATTTAAAATCCCCTGTTTGGATTTATTATGTTTGGGAAGAATTTTATAATGACTTTGAGAAATCTATGTTCACTCACGTCGCAATTTTTCCTGCGAGTGAGGTAAACTTCCTCTATTCTCATGGGAGCGGGTCGTTCTCCTCAGCAGGTTAATAGATGCATCTATGGTTCGTGTCGTTTGACCCTCGGCAGTGCACACAGTATATACATATATTTTTGGATCGGGTCATACGACCTCGGCATAAATCATGCGTAATAATACTTGGTGCCTAATCTTCTTGATATGATTTTATTGTCTTGACAGGTTACCATTATTTAATAATGGAAATTGACTTGGGGTCTATTATTAGTGAAAGAAATATTTATTTACTGCTTGTTATGGAGATTTATGGTTGTTTACATAACTCATGCTTATTTAGAATTTTGGTATTTTATTGTTAGCTCATAGTAAGTGTCAAAGTCAACCCCTAGTCACTACTTTTTCGAGGTTAGACAAGATACTTGTTGGGTACATGTTGTCTACATTTCTTCCCTAACCGTGCAGGATTTGAGGTAGGTGCATCTGGACATCATCCCCGCGCGCACTCCTGATACTTCGAGACTTAGCGGTGAGCTGCCTTCCGAGCCTGTTCTGCAACACCCGAAGTCTTTCTTTTGTATTTACTTTCTGTCTACTTTACTTCAGACAGTAGTTTAGTGTTTTGTGTATTCTACTAGTAGCTCATACATTTGTGACACCAAGTCTTGGAATTTTTCTAGTAGACACTTAATGATTTTTGAATATATATTTCACCACACTTGATATTATAATTTGTTAGGTTTTATTTTATTAAATTTCTCATCTATTATGTAATAATTAAAAAATCAACTATTTCAAAATATTGAAAGAATAGATGCATGGTTAGTTCACCGTTGGCTTGCCTAGCGGCGAAGTTGGGCGCCCTCACGACCTATAGGAAATTGGGTCATTACAACTTGGCATAAGAGTACTAGGGTTACGTAGGTCTCACAAATTATGAGAAGGCCTAATAGAGTCTTGCAGATCGGTGCGGAGACGTCCATACTTATCTTCGAGAGGCTATGGGGTGTTAGGAAACTACTCTTTGTTCATCTCCTATCGTGCAATTGATGTTATGCTAAGTATATTCCTATTAATCTCTCACAGATGGTGAGAACGTGCTCGGTTGATGTACCCGATCATGGAGGAGTTTCTCCCCCTGGTGCTACAGGCCGAGGCAGAGACCAAAGGAGGGCTCCAGCTCGTGGTAGATGATAAGGACATCCTAGAGTTGCTCCAGTTATGCCACCAGTGTATCCAGTAAAGGATCCTATAATTGAGGAGCAGGGTGAGGTGCCTGCAGCAGAGCCAACTCTGGTGGATTTCATGTCTGCACTGGGATTCTAGGAGGTCATAGACCGTATGTTGCGGTTCATGGATTATATGACTCAAGCTGGTTTATTTCTAGAAGACCCATCCACATCTTAGGCGGGATGGGGAGAATAGACTCCTACCGCTTAGGATCCAGGGCATGCAACTGTCGTGTATCAGACCCCAGGCGCACTACTCGCGGGCGGAGCCCAGCCAGTAGCAGTAGCTACACCTGAGCCCTGACCAGTTGCGGCCGGCGAGCAACATAAGCTATTGAACAGATGGACCAGGATTCATCCCCCTATATTTGAAGGTGAGAGACATGAGGACCCCCAGGACTTTATTGATCGGTGCAGGGACATACTGCACAACATGAGGATATTGGAGTCCTATGGGGTGGATTTTACTACTTTCCAGCTGGAGGACATGGCCCATAGGTGGTGGCAGTCATATCTACTTGGCACACTAGCAGGTTCTCCTCCCTTGACTTGGGACCAGTTCACACATATCTTTCTGTATATGTATATACCACCCTCTCAGAGGGAAGAGTTGCGGTTTCAGCTCGAGCAACTCCAACATGGTCAGATATTAGTGACCGACCATGAGGCGAGATTCTCTGCGTTATCTCGCCATGCACTTATGATACTTCCTACTGATGCAGAGAGAGTGTGGAGGATCATTGCGGGTTTGCATTCAAGTATCCAAACCACTATGGCCCGAGAGGTTGAGACGGGGACTTCTTACGATCTAGTTATAGAGATAGCTCGAAAGATCAAGGGTGTTCGTCAGCGAAGCCAAAAGTAGATGCCGCAGGACAAGCGATTTCTTTGTACTGGAGGATTCAGTGGTGCTCCGTCTGGAGGCAGAGGTCATTTTGGGAGATGGAAGCCTCGCAAGCCTACATATCCAGCACCGCCGCCTCCTCGGGGTGCTCCAATGCGGCCCAATTTCAACGTCATGCCAGAGAGTTCATACCGGCTACCAGCTATTCACGGTTCCTCGAGTGGGTATTCTGGCCATTAGGGTCAAACTTCCGGTCAGCAGTTCGGCGTTCCGAGAGGTTGTTATGAGTGCAGGGATCCTGGCCACATGAAAAGGTTTTGTCGCAGACTTCAGGGAAGGCGGTACAACAGGGTCATCATCCTATAATTACAGCACCAGATGTCCCACCAACCGTCCGGCTGCCCAAAGGTGGAGGACAAGTGGGTAGTATACCTATTTAACGGGTCGGGTTGACCCGTTTCCAGACTGGCCCATACCGGTAGTAACCTAGACCGGTAGTAACCCGGACCGATAGTTAGGGTACTAGGTGGGCTGGGTAAGGGGGTTAGGGGGGTTGGTCCGTATAAAAAAAATAATCTAGTTAACCGGACCGGTCAAACCCGGCCAATGAAAAATATTGTTGAACCGGTTAACCGAATCGGCCCGGACCGGTCAACTTCAAATTGGTTGTTGCCGAAGGGATATTTTGCAAGAATAGCCCTTTTTAGTCATTTTAAAAAAAATAACACTTTTAGTAATTACTAATTTAGCCCTTTGAAAAACTATAAATACACCCTCTTCTTCTTCATTTCTTCACTCATATCTCATTTCTCAAACTCAAATTCTTAATTATCATTCTCTTATTCTTCACCTAAATTGCAATCAACTATTTGGATCTCATTGTTTTTTGGAATTTACTTTATTGTATTATTTATTATTTGAAGTCTGAACTTCAAACTTTGAAAAATTGATGTTTCTTCGTGATAACATTGGAGTAGCAAAAATCATCAAGTGTGCGATTTATTGCGTAATTCGGTGCACTCCCTCCAACTCTTTCTCTTATTTACTATTTTATTTGCATACTTAATTTTTGCTAGTAGTTAAATTTTTACAATATGTTTAATGCTACAAAAAGAGTTTGTAATAAGGTTGCTAATCAGGGAAATAGAAAAAGACGTACTAATTCAACATCTAGTAGTAATTTAAATGACTTTACACATGTTTCCGAAACATCACCGCATAATAATATAGATTATGAACAATTATAGAAAGATTTCGGTATAGAAGATAATGAAAGAGAAATTGAAGATGAGACACCACTTACACCTAGTAGTGTTGGAGTTGGTAGCAAGGGTGGTGGTCGTGGCACTAGTAGTAGACCACCTGTGGCCCTGACTATTAATCAGAGAAAAAGAAGTAAGGTTTGGAAAAAAATTGACGAAATAGAGAATCTGATAGAGTTAGATGCAGAATTTGTAAAGATGATTTTAAACATAAGACTAGAGGACATTAGAGGAGACTGGGACACTTAGTAGACATATGAGAATTACTCATCCTATAGAATAGGGCTCAGATTTAGATGAAAATCAAGCAACTCTAAACCCTAGTACTGGAAGACTTATGAAATATGATAAAATTATGGATCGTGAGGAGTTAGAAAAAATGATTTCTTTGGCTTGTCTACCTTTTTCTTTTGCTTCTTCATCATATCTTATTATGTATATTCAATGGATTTATAATCATTTATTTAAAGGTATCCCTAGAAGTACTTGTACATCTGATATCTTTAGACTTCATGGACAATATCAGACATACATATGTTATTTGTTTGACCACCTTCCTTTTAGAGTTTCTCTAACTTCTGATATTGGCCATGACGTTAATGGAAATTATTGTTTGAAAATTACATGTCATTGGACAGATAATAATTATTGTATGCAAAAACGTATTATCTCTTTTAAATATGATGAAGAACAAAGTCATACTGCTATTTTTATAAGTACTACTATTATGAAAATATAATTGATGATTTTGCTCTTAATGTAGACCATGTTAATCCCACTATGCATTGTATCACTCTACTACATCTACTACTATGGATGATGATGAAGGCCTTGGTGGTTTTAATATTTGGTCTACATTTCCTCCACTCATATCAGTAGTAGGAACATTGATGTAATTCAATTCTACTTGCAATAGAAAAAAGAGCCTCGCACAAAGGAATTTTTACTGTTGGGATGGTGGCATGAGAATTAAAAGCAATTTTCTGTTCTTTCCGCTATGGCTCGGGACGTGCTGAATGTGCCAATTTCAACTGTTGCATCATAGAGTGCATTTAGTCAAGCAAGACAACAACTAGGAAACACTTGTCACTCATTGGGAAGCAATGCATTGGAAGTTTTAGTATGTTTCAGAGATTGGATTAGATCGGAACGAAGAAATCAGGGACGCGAAGATGGTGATAAACCAGAAGACAAGGAACTTGGAGATATATTAACACATGGTAACCCATCTAAATTTAACATTCCAGAAGATGGACAAGAAGTTCATATTGATTATGAAGAACTTACTAAGGCAATGCAAAACCTTTGAACTTTTAAATTTATAATTTTATATTTAATAATTAAACTTTGATTACTCTTTTTCGTTAGTTTAGTTGTTGTTAAATGTAAACATTAATTTGTAAGTTTGAAAAGAAAAAAAAAGAACTTGCAAATTATAAGTGCAATTTTTTCCATCTTCATTGTATTCTATTATCTTAAATTCTTAATGAAATATTCAAATTTTCAAATTGTCACGACCCGTTTCCGGGTTGTGATGGCGCCTGTCGTGGAACCAGGCTAGCCAACCGTTACAACAATACTCAATTCATTTACTAGAGAAATTTACTCATTATTGGCTCAATTCATAGAAATACGGACATTTTAATCAGTTAAAACAGTCTAACAGAAGAAATAAGCTCCAACAATCAATCTAGGATCTGGAGTCATGCAGTCATGAGCTACTAACATCAATACAATTGAGAATAATAATACTGAAGTTTTAAGTTTCTAATTTCTAATACAGAAGGGAAGAATAGGGAAAAGAGGGACGGGACAGCGAACGCCAGCTGCTACCTCGTCGGCTCTGAGAGAATAGTTGCTATCACCGCTCCGCGTCAAATCTCGGTGCACCAGGATCTGCACACACAGTGTGTAGGTAAGTAACGAAAACAACCTACGGTATGAGGAGGTAGTGACGAACTCAACCTCCGTAAATC